>JAXQJV010000564.1:0-17185 GCA_037042255.1 Penicillium sp. PG106-07D
GGCAAGCTCATCTCCAACGCCATGGAGCGCGTTGGCAAGGAGGGTGTCATCACCGTCAAGGAGGGCAAGACCCTGGAGGACGAGCTCGAGGTTACCGAGGGTATGCGCTTCGACCGTGGCTACACCTCCCCCTACTTCATCACCGACCCCAAGTCCCAGAAGGTCGAGTTCGAGAAGCCCCTGATCCTGCTGTCCGAGAAGAAGATCTCCGCTGTTCAGGACATCATTCCCGCCCTGGAGGCCTCCACCACTCTCCGCCGCCCCCTGGTTATCATCGCTGAGGACATCGAGGGCGAGGCTCTCGCTGTCTGCATTCTGAACAAGCTCCGTGGCCAGCTCCAGGTCGCTGCCGTCAAGGCTCCCGGCTTCGGTGACAACCGCAAGAGCATCCTTGGTGACCTGGCTGTCCTCACCAACGGCACTGTCTTCACCGATGAGCTCGACATCAAGCTCGAGAAGCTCACTCCCGACATGCTCGGCTCCACCGGTGCCATCACCATCACCAAGGAGGACACCATCATCCTGAACGGCGAGGGCAGCAAGGACAACATCTCTCAGCGCTGCGAGCAGATCCGCGGTGTCATGAACGACCCCACCACCTCCGAGTACGAGAAGGAGAAGCTCCAGGAGCGTCTCGCCAAGCTCTCTGGCGGTGTTGCCGTCATCAAGGTCGGCGGTGCCTCCGAGGTTGAGGTCGGTGAGAAGAAGGACCGCGTCGTTGATGCCCTGAACGCTACCCGTGCCGCCGTTGAGGAGGGTATCCTGCCCGGTGGTGGTACTGCCCTGCTCAAGGCCTCTGCCAACGGCCTGGACAACGTCAAGCCCGCCAACTTCGACCAGCAGCTCGGTGTCAGCATCATCAAGAGCGCGATCACCCGCCCTGCTCGCACCATTGTCGAGAACGCCGGTCTGGAGGGCAGCGTCATTGTCGGCAAGCTGACCGACGAGTTCGCCAAGGACTTCAACCGCGGTTTCGACTCCTCCAAGGGCGAGTTCACCGACATGATCGCCAGCGGTATCGTTGACCCCTTGAAGGTCGTCCGCACTGCCCTGGTTGATGCCAGCGGTGTTGCTTCCCTGCTCGGTACTACCGAGGTTGCCATTGTTGAGGCTCCCGAGGAGAAGGGCCCCGCTGCCCCTGGCGGCATGGGTGGCATGGGCGGTATGGGTGGCATGGGTGGCGGCATGTTCTAAACGCCTCTTACCTCCACCTTCCCCCTCCGTTCCTCTTCCCCCTCCTACGCCTCTGTGAAATGATATTTTCCCGCTGCATCCCTTTTGCATCGCCGCGCGGTCCTCTCGCGGCTCTGGATCTTTTGTAATGCCCCTTGGTGTTGTTTTATTTACCTTGTTTTACTACCGTTCCCCTTTCTCATACCTGTATTTCTCTGTCCTCCTCCACCTCTTCTCTCCACTCTTCTCCTGGGGCTCGAAAAAAGGTTCCGGCGCAAATCCTGTATCATACTGGTTCTCTCGATTTACTCGTTTAAATGCATTCAATAATGATGCTAAATTTCTTTTTTTTCTCCCAGATTTGTAGGACCCACAGACAGAGGGTCGTTCCCTCAGGTGATCTGCAGTAAATCCAGCTTGACGTTATAGCTTAAGTCAGTAGTTATTCAGCGGTGGCCAAGCAACTTGAACCGTGACCTGGGCCAGTGGACCAAAGATCGACCTGCCCGCAAAGATCGGCGTCCAGTCCCCAAGTCTGTTTGAACTTGGAACCTCTTACAACTTCACAAGCTCACTTTCCCTTCTTCACTTTTTGAGGGACATCTCAGACCAAGTGAACCCCGAAATACCTCCCTTACCACGACGCATGGGCCAATCAGACTCCGTCCCGCGAAGTGCCATTTGGTGATGCATCTCTCGCGGGCTCATTGGCTGTTTTCGTCGGCTATTCGACCGCGGTTTACGCTGCGCGCCTCGGAGACGATCCAAGGGGGTCTAGACTGGATGAAAGCTTGTCTCACGACTGCTGTGTGCCTTGATTAAGTTAATTTAACTCGCCCCCTCGGTCGCTGACTCGCTTTGCCTCTCACTGCTAAATTCCCCGGAACCCACCCTGGCCCGTCCTCCCTGGCCACTCTCCAGAGTCTCTTCAGGTCTTAGTCTTGTGAAGTTGCCACCCATTGTCCCAAGCGCAGTTTGGTGCCACTGCCAAAACTTGGAAACGAGCAGCCGACTTTAACGGCAACTCCGTCCCTCTTGAATTCTTTTATTCTTGTCAACCTGGTCCAGTCTATCGTGGGGGAATTTTCGCGGCACATTTGAGCTTGGGGAATGTATACACATCTCCATCCAGTCGGTCTTCGTGCTGCTGCGCTTGCTGTCTGCGTGCTGCTCCTTGGGGAGGACAAGCCCACTCTACTTGGTAAGCTATTCTCTCGTTTCCTGTGCCTCGAACGGTCGGGGGGTTTTCTCGGAATCTTCTCACGGCGTGCCCGGCTGACACGAAATCCTTCCTCAGCGTGATCGAAGGAGCCCTGACTAGGCCCTGCCGAACACGAGTCAAAGGCTCAAAGCCACTACATTCTATCTCAAGCCAACCCGGCGCCCGTCAGCACTGTACTGTCACTGTCCACATATCCACAATGGCTGCGCTGGTGGATTCACCCCGGTCCGCCTTGGTCAGTGATGCCGACCTGCTCCAAGCCCGTGCCGCCCTGCAGCACCAGAACAGTCCCAACATCTCGGTCCCGCGAGAGTTTATCTCCCTGATCGTGGAGGAGCTCATCTACCGCCGCGAGTCCCACTCTTCCATCGCAGACGTCGAACATGAGTGTTCGGCTCTGCGGAAAGAGCTCCGCAAACACACTCACATCAATGAAGCCTTCCAGAAGGAATTGCGCGAGATTGGCGAGATCATCACCCAAGTGGCTCATGGCGACCTGTCGCAGCGCGCGCGGCTCCACCCGCTGGAGATGTCGCCGGACATTGCGACCTTCAAGCAGACCATCAACACAATGATGGATCAATTGCAAATCTTCAGTCAGGAGGTGTCCAAGGTGGCGCGCGAGGTCGGCACTGAAGGCGTTCTCGGAGGCCAGGCCAATATTGAGGGTATTCAGGGTATCTGGCAAGAACTGACGGTCAACGTGAACGCCATGGCCAACAATCTGACTACCCAAGTTCGGGATATTACCACCGTGACTACAGCCGTGGCCAAGGGTGATCTCACGCGAAAGGTGCAAGCGGATTGCAAGGGTGAAATCTTGCTGCTCAAGAACATTATCAACTCGATGGTGGATCAGCTACGTGAATTCGCCTTCGAGGTGAGCCGAGTCGCGCGTGAAGTCGGATCGGATGGAACGCTCGGTGGTCAGGCTGTGGTTCACGGGGTGGAGGGTACTTGGAAGAATTTGACCGACAACGTGAACCGTATGGCATCGAATTTGACCCAACAAGTGCGTGAGATTGCCAAGGTGACGACTGCCGTGGCTCGTGGCGACCTTACAATGAAGGTGACAGCCGACGTTAAGGGCGAAATCCTGGATCTGAAACTCACGATCAATGCAATGGTCGACCGGCTCAACCAGTTCGCATTTGAAGTGAGCCGTGTGGCCCGGGAAGTCGGTACGGACGGCACACTTGGTGGCCAGGCCCAAGTCGAGAACGTCGAGGTACTTTAATCCTAACCCATCACTAACTAAGCCCCCTAAAGGTCAAAGCTAATTCTAACAGGGTCGTTGGCGTGATCTGACCGACAATGTCAATACAATGGCGCAAAACCTCACACAGCAAGTGCGACAGATTTCAAACGTGACGCAGGCCATCGCTCGAGGCGACCTGAGTACCAAGATTGAGGTCCACGCCCAGGGCGAGATTTTGACTCTAAAAGAAACAATCAACCGCATGGTGGACGGCCTCAGTCAATTCGCCCGAGAAGTCAAGATAGTGGCGAGAGATGTTGGTGTTCGAGGCAAGCTTGGCGGACAGGCGAAACTTGACGGATCATATGGTATTTGGCGGTCTATCAGTGAAGACGTCAATATCATGGCCGACAATCTCACCTCGCAGGTGCGAGCCTTTGGCGAGATCACAGAGGCTGCGATGAGCGGTGATTTCACCAAGCTGATCACCGTGTCGGCATCCGGTGAGATGGATGACCTCAAGCAGAAGATCAACAAGATGATCTGGAGTTTGCGTGATAGCATTCAACGGAATACGGCTGCTCGTGAGGCTGCGGAGCTGGCAAACCGCAGCAAGTCGGAATTCCTCGCTAACATGAGGTACTTGGATTGTCCTACAACTCGCGGGGGAGACATTAGCTAACTCTGACAATAGTCACGAAATTCGAACGCCGATGAATGGAATCATCGGTCTATCGAGCTTAGCTCTCGATACAGATGATCTTGCTGCCCCCGTCCGAGAAACGCTCAACATGGTGCATAACCTTGCCATCAGCCTGTTGACTATCATTGACGACATTCTCGATATCTCCAAGATCGAGGCCAATCACATGATGATCGAGAAAATGCCATTCAGTCTGGGATCGACCGTATTTGGCGTCTTGAAAGCACTGGCAGTGGAGACCAACGAAAAGGCCCTGACGTTGTCCTACACTGTTGATGGCAATGTACCTGATTTCCTGATCGGTGACGCATATCGCTTGCGGCAAGTGATGCTCAACCTGGTTGGCAATGCGATCAAATTTACCGACCATGGCGAAATCCGAGTCACTATAGGGCGTGCTGAGAACAGCGACTGCCAGGAGGATGAGACCATGTTTGAGTTCTCAGTCACGGATCCCGGAATTGGCATCGAGGAAAGCAAACTAGGTCTAATTTTCGACAAATTCCAGCAGGCCGACGGCTCAATGACTCGTCGTTTTGGCGGCACAGGTCTCGGACTGGCCATTTCCAAGCGTCTCGTTTCTCTGATGGGCGGTGACATATGGGTTACGTCGCGCGTGGGCGAAGGCAGCAAGTTCTCGTTTACCTCTCGAGCGAAACTGGCACAGGCTCCAGCGGGATTCTCGGAGCAACTTGCACCATACCGCGGCCGCCGAGTCCTCCTCGTTGACAACGGAGACTCGGGAGGCTGTCCTGTTTCCACGATGCTCAAGGACTTTGGTCTCGAGCCCGTAGTTGTCAGCGACAGCGAGCTCGTTCCCGGTCAATCCAGAAAGGATCTGTGTGGCTCGTTCGATGCCATGCTGGCCCCGAGCTTAGACACCGCAGCTAAGCTCCGCGCTGACCAGAATCTCTCGCTCAACCCGCTGGTTATCGTTGCGCCTGTGGTGTCCTTCCACCTCAAGTCCGCCGGTGAACTCGGTGTCTCATCCTATATCACAACACCTTGTCGGCCCATCGACTTCTGGAGTGGTATTCTCCCGGCTCTCGGCAACCGCAGGAACCGCATTTCGGAGGGGATCACGCGGTCCCTTGCAATCCTGCTCGCCGAAGATAACGACGTGAACCAAAAGGTTGCCGTGCGCATTCTTCAAAAATGCAATCACAACGTCACCGTCGTTGAAAACGGCCTCCAAGCCGTTAAAGAGGCGCAGCAGCACCGTTACGACGTGATTCTGATGGACGTATCCATGCCGGTCATGGGCGGTTTTGAAGCGACGGTGAAGATCAGACAACACGAGAAGTTGAACAGTCTGCCGCGTACGCCTATCGTGGCACTCACCGCGCACGCCATGCTTGGTGATCGCGATAAATGTATTCGGGCGGGCATGGACGAGTATCTGTCGAAGCCGCTGAACTCGAACATGATGATGCAGACGATCCTGAAATGTGCCTCTATGAATTTGGTCTCGGCTGTGGAGACTTGAGGTTTTCCCTGGGTTTGGAAGACAACGAGAAGTCGATGCCAGGCGTCGATGACACTGGCGCCTGGGGGATTGACTGCGGGTGGGATTGTCTACCCCCACCGCCACGACCGACTCACCCGTTATCTACCGTGATAGATGCACTGCCAGACGGAACATCCGTCTAAACAGGCAGTGGAAGCACTGTTGCCCGGAAAGTACCCTCTTTTGTGATTGTGCATTCGCAAATTTCCAGACCTGAGACTTGGAACAATGGAGGCGCTCGTCATACAGTGTGCAATCATCACATTTTTACCCCTTTCCACGTCTACCAATACCAATCATGATTTGCCATGTCCCGCAAACAACCTATGACTTTATGTACCTACTCACAAATTTGCTCAGTGTTGTTTAAAATTCGGAGTTCGGGATCTGGGATCTGGGTCTTCGCGTCATGATTGGGGATCTCGGAAGCCATTAGATCGATTTTTTGCAGGATGCGATGGAAATCAGAAGACCGTTTTCCCCCACTGCTGGTCTTGTTGAAAATATACATAGATCGGCAGATAAACATTCATGCTGTATGAAGGTGAATCTATATGGAATAAGCTCCAGGGATTCTAATAGCAATCAATCCCGTTCTCTGGAATCGTACCTAACCATGGACACTCATCCCGTAGCGCCGATGCGGGGTTGGATACGAGCCCTGATGGTGGAAACGCCAGAGACCACAACCCTTTGCGAGCAAAAGTAGCTGCTGCCCCTGCAACTCTCTACATAATTTGTTAAACACACATCTCTAGCACTTTGGAAAGGGCGTTGCAAAACACATCTCACCGCATCCACTGCAAAATGGACAGTCCAGACTCAACCTCCATCTACCCTCTTGAAGGCGGCTGCGCCTGCGGACACGTCCGCTATCGCCTCGTGGCACGCCCCCTGATCATCCACTGCTGCCACTGCACCTCCTGCCAACGTGAGACCGGAACTGCATTCGCCCTCAATGCGATCATAGAGTCAAACCTCGTCATACGTCTCCCGCCAGCGCGGCCATCAGTCCCTGCATCGAGAACGCAACCCGCAAAGCCGGCTGGACCGCCATTGACCCGGCCAGGCCAGGACGTCGCCGATCTTGAGAGTATCACTACACCGTCGGAATCAGGCAAGGGCCATCGCATCGTCCGATGCCCCATGTGTCGAGTTGCTGTTTGGTCGCACTACGGGGGTGCGGGTTCTCTTCCCAGGACGTTTGTGAGGGTGGGCACGTTGGATGAGGCGGAAGGTTCGGCCTGATGTGCATATTTACACGCGGAGTCGGAGGATGTTTTTTAAGCTAGATGGCTCGGTTCCAGAATTTGAGGATTATTATCCTAGTAAAGTGGGCGTGTGGAGTCAGGAGAGTTTGATTAGATGGGAGAAGTTAGCGGCGGTGGATAGTACTAAATGACGGCCTTTTCATTCTAATGTCTCTGCTACTTCGCGGATTGTTGACTATTCACAATAATTTAGATCCTTTCATCAAAAGATCCTTCTCGACACTCCCAGGCTACCTACTCGTCCATAGCATCAAAGCTATCGAACGTAGTCTCCTGTAAGCTGGTGAGGATGGCGTTCCAGTCCAGACCCTCCAGGTTGGCGTTTGCCAATGCCAACTCCCCATAGTTCGGCTCAGTGGGAGCGAAGGTTGCTTCGGTGGAAGCCACCTCAGCTTGGGCCGAGACTTCGGCAGACGAAGGGCGATGGAACTGGGTTCCATACTTGCGAGCAAACTGGGGATCTTCACGACTATATAAGGAACAAGAAGCGTTAGTGCTGTTCACATCCAAACAGTCGAGTTATCGGTACTTACGCGAAACGCTCCAGTGCATCGCAGTATTGGCGAATCAGCGAGTTCTCAGAGCCATGGCCAGGCTCGTTCAGGTACCGGGCATAGCGCCAACCACAGCTGAACACCCATCGCTTGAGGGCGTTTTTGCCATTGTCGTCGTGTTCCTGGGGCTGTGGTCTGCAGGTGATGAGGCGGGCTGAGTTGAGGTTCGGCACGTCAGCTATTCATCTTCGGCAACAGTATAAACAGGGAGATGTAGTCAACTTACTCGCACCAGGGTGCTTGTTGCGCAGGTGCTTGCGCAGCTCCGACTGGGTGCCGAAGGTCAGACCGCACATCAAGCCGTCCCGGGACACTGCGATGTCGCAGCTACATACGACTAGCGTTCAGTCATCATGCATTTTCAATCAAAGAAATAAACTTACACGAGACCATTGGTCTTGTTGAGAGAGACCAATGGGTTGGCGGGGGGGTTTCTATCCAGGCCATCCTGAATATCAGCCACCGTGATCTTCCCCTGTCGACCAGTCTGAGCCAGTCTCTCCGAGACGGACTTTGGGAGCCAGCCAGCATTCCTATCAGGGATCGGACCTGTCACGATCAGTAAAAATATTCAGCATTATTCCTTCTTGGGGTCATACCATGAGCATATCCACTTTCGGGAGCCGGATTGCAGGACCGGTAGACCTCGCTGCACTCAAAGTCCTGCCGGGTCATTTCCAGTGACTTGGGAGTCACCGGCCAGACCGAAGGGGCCATGACGGCTCCCAATCAGAGGGTTCTCTTTCACAACTTTTGGGATGCCAAGCAAATGTACTATGATGATGATGGTCGGTTGGGATGAGAAATGTTGTGCGTGCGTGTTGAAAGGTGTGCGTGGGAATGCTTTCACTATGGGAAAAAGTAAACGTGACGCTGGACCTTCTAAGAATCAGGGAGGTGCTGCCTGTTGACCTGAGAGGTTGACCAACATGCCAGGAAAGGCAATTTACGTGTCTACCCTTCTTCCCCATTTGCAGAATTGATACACAGAGCTTGATTGTTGACTATTGGCACGGGGTCCCATTAGAAGAACTCTAGAAATGGACTCTACGCTTTGTCGACTCAGGATCTGTGTCCAGGGTTCTAAAGTAAGCTACATCCCTGGCTATCGTCCCTGCAGCCGGAGAGGCCTACCTGATCCGAACACTGATCACTAATACGAAGGCATTCTTTACCAGGGCTTCTACCTTCCAGGCAAGTCTAGACCGAACAGCAAGGTGAAAGACACGCCAGGAACGACAGATATCCAGATGGCGCATTCTCAGGACGAGGGGCCCTGCAAGAGTTGGCCCCGGGCGAGTACAACAATAGTCTGATACAAGCATGTCCACTGGTCCTATATCACCAAAGCGCCGTCCGAGCCGCATGACTACACAAACGACGACAGGAGGATGGGCAGCCGCAGAAGTATATCGCAGAACGGGGCAGACACCAGACTGAAGGAATGATTGTTGGCAAATATACAGGAGCATGAACGCGATATTGACAGGGATCCATGACTCTGGACCAAGCAGGTTTCTTGTGAGGGGTGGATTCATGCTGAAACTCGGCCTGGGACTTTGGCCCCGGGCCTTTTACTGGTGTTGTTCTTTGTCGCTGCAGATGAACATCAGGACAGGGACCAATAGGATGAGATAGATGACTGTACATGTTCGTTTTGCATTGATCCATTGATCCAGTATTGCCATGGCGCTACAGCTCATTCTGGATAACGATGTCCAATCTGAGTGGCCGGGCCTGTTTGATCGTGTCAAAGGCTCCCATTCGACCTCGAGTTGGTCCATGGAGCAAGTGTTATAGCTTGCTAGGCTGAATTGTTAACCTGAGTATAGAAATTTCCGTAGATCTCAGACAGTAAAATAGCAGGAAATACTACAGCTTTATTTTTTACTGCTCAAGACGAGCCTATCCGGATGCTGTATCATCAATATCAAAATCCTCGAAGAGTCTATCCCAACTTGCCATGAAGATCCGACACGAGGAAAGCCTGGAGCCTGAGGTCCAACGGCTGGTTGATCCAGGCAGAATCCGTGATCTGGAGTGATCTGGGGTAGGATCAGTGATCTGCCTGGGGGTGTGACCCTGGGATGCCTTCCTATTCGGGAAAGTGGGAGTGATCGCGTGTCACTGCCTGCCACGCCGGCCACATATAAATACCCCCTCTTCTCCTCTCCTTCCCATCTTTTTTCTTCGTTCTTACAACTCTCTTCTCTTGGGCCCTCTCTTGACACTTCTTTTGACAACCCTTGTGACAACTCTTGGAGACTTCTTTTGATATCTCTCCTGACACCACATTTAACTTCTCTTGACCTGCCTTTTGTTATTTTTCTTGTCACCTCCTTCCACACCTCCTTCGACACTCGACTCTCGACAGCCAGATTCACCGGCTTCGCTTTCTTCGGGCTACCGGCTTAAGTCCCCTCCCACGTTTCCACTCGGTCGTGTAGCCCTATGCCTTGTTATTGCTTCCTCCCCTATGCACCTCCCCCAACATTCGAAGTGGATTTTTCCGCACGTCATTTGGCCGCTTCACTCTGTTCTTGCGTCCGATGATGAAGGCCAAAATCAAATTGTCACCATTACCTTGCGCAAGCTCGGCATGACTGGAGACCATGACTTTGATTTTCTATTCTGATGGGCTCACAACAAGAACCACCTTTTTTTTTCCCTTCTTGTAATTACATGATGATCTGTGATAGACTTCACTTGGCAACCTTGTAAGTAGTCTAGACTAGTTAGTTGAGGATGTCATTCTATTCTCTGGTAGAATATGTGCTTCTGTGTCATTCTTCCTACAAACATCCATCCCTACAGAGCTGCTCGGGCCTTGACTGGCCTTCCCATGGAGGCGACTTGCGGTGTGCATCTCCACAACAAACCCCACAACAATTTCCGTGATGTCAAAACAAGTCTATTCCACGTGCCAATATATTTAAGCTTATATCACATCACACATTGAGCCCAGCCTCGCTAACCCGCCGAACCTTCTCCGCCAGCGACGCTCCCCACCCATTCGCCATGGACATCGACTTTACGCGCTTCCTCTTCCGCCGCTCCAGCTCTTCCAAAGGACTCCTCTCCACCTGCCGCCGCTGCCAAAAGTCCTCCTCAAACTTTGTTCGGTGATTGCTGTACCCGAGATACTCGTTGAAACGCTTCCGCATAGCCGAGTCTTCGGCCGGAACCACGGAGGGGATCTTGCTTTTAAAGGTTTCCCAATGCAGGAATAATTTGACAGGATTGGAGATGAAGTCTGCCATGAGGCCGCGGCTGATTTTGTTGGATTTTGTCACTGCTTGGCGCAGGCTGGAGCTGAACGCTAGTAGGAGGGCGATGATGATGATTGCGAAGGAGGCCGGTGCTGAACATAGTTAGTATTAATGGATGGTAGGTCATATGGCTGAGGGTGCGATTTACCGCCAATTTCGAGCATCTCGGCCAGAGACAGATTCTCGGGCGTTCCGCTCCATTCACGGGCGTTGATACCGAAGAGGGAGGTGAAGAAGGATAGTGGGAGGAAACTGGTGTTTTTAGCCAAGCCATTCTCTCTCCAGTATGCTCGCAGAGTGCCTTACATGACCGTGAAGATAGTGAAAATCATTAGAGACCGCGACTGGTTCTGCGTCTCCTCAGCCTGCCAGCGAGCCATCTTCGCCTCGTCCACATTAGCCTGCTTCTGCTTCAGGTCCAACAGAGTCTCGACTGCTTTCTGCGCCAGATGACTGTTCTCCTTCATCTCGCCGATCTGTGTCCGATACTCGTCGATTCGCGCTTGCGCACTATCGAGGAAGACTATACCACAGCCGTTTCGATCGAAATACTTCATCATGCTCTTCATCACCGTGTCTTGCTGGTCGAGCAATTTCAGGATTGTGGAAAGCTCGTCTTCGATATCCCGGAGCTCGAGGAGAACGGATAGGTCATCGCGGTTGCGGCGGGCTGTCTGGCGATCTCTTGCGTCGCGCTGAGCGGCGGTCATGTTCCTCCCTTCTGCGGTGCGATCGAAGTCTGCTGGACGATTGACGAATCCTCGATTCCGGAAGCGTTTGAAGGATTTGGTTACGGATTCAGTCTGGAGAGATCTTTGATTAATTCTTGTGTTCAAGCCTGGCTTTTGGCTCGAGGGAGTAGGACGTACCAGAATGCTGATTGACTCTTCAAAGATTCGTAGAACTTGCAAATCACGATGCAGAGTCCTATCCAGGAGGACGGTCGTAGCATGCAGCATAATTAAAGCTGCTAGGTCACCCGCTGTCTCAAACCGACGAGCCAGATCTCCATTCAACTCATTATAGATACTGCTGTGCAAGTTCGTTTGCTCAAGCAGCTTCCCTTCTGACGTCGTCGCTTCTTGATTAGGGAAGAAGGTGACAATAGTCTTCCGGTCGACGATCCACAGCCAGAGCTGGTCGACCATCAAGACGTTACCATCCATGAACTCGGTCGGCTCGGTACCTTCCGGATCATCATTGGTTGCTTCCAGGTATTCCCGGAGTTGATCATCGATGCGAGCTGGCTTGCGCGTGCGCTTCCAGAGCATCTGATCGTCGTCGCGGGCTACTGTAGAGCGTAGATTGGGGTACCCAAATTGGTCTAGAGTGCGCCGGAAGTGAATGGGTGGTTCGCAGCCCAAGTATTGCCATATAAGCTTAGCCTCGAGGCTTGACTTGTCAATGCGGTATGGAACAGGTCTGGATCGTCCTTGGTTGAGTCGGTCCTCCACAACTTTGCGGCGTTGTATCAGGTTTCGGTACGTATCCCAATGGAGCTGGTCGAGGTCAGTGATAGTAAAGTGCGATGGGACACAGCTCTTACGTAAGGCGTCTGCGATACTGTCAGTTGTGTTGCTTCAAAACGAGATGGAAGATCCGCTACTCACATAAAGCGCCAGCTGGGGGTCTCCTGCATCCCCTTCCTTTGCCCCGTGGGATGCGTCCATCTGCCGAGTGTGAATGCATTTCGGTCGCACGAACCGGGCATGCGGCTCCTTATGTCGAGCCCGGTTGAGGTTCAAGTACCAGTTCTGGTCGTTGATGAACTTTCGCAAACTAGATGCCGAGCACGTTAGCACAGTCATTTACACTTCAAGAACCGTGCGGCGTGGCTATACAATGTCGGTTCATGGCGGTCCTCGCACGCGCGCCGAATGACCTGTGACACCCATCCAGTATGTGTATATGGCACATGTATCCACAAGAGCTTCTCTGTACCCGGATCTGGCCTGTCGAATCGCGGTAGTGAGCGAGGAATATCTGCTCCCTCGGCGTCCTGGTTTATACGATCTCGTGTTGACGCCGGGATAGTCAAAAACTCGGTTTGTCGCGACGGTGATGCAGAGCTCCTACTTGTTTATGTGAGCAAATGAGCGAGTGTGGGCATGCCGCATGTGGGTAGGGGGTCCATACGAGTTTGGCCGAGAGCTACTCGCGTGGGAACTGCTTTCTGATGCACTTCTCGCATGGGATTTGATGTGTGACAGCCCTAGCGCTTGTACAATCGATTCCTTTCTTCGGCGCTCGGCGGGGGGAGGGGGACTTTCGCTTGCGGATCTGTCAAAGTAGCCGTCCGTGGAGGCCTTGCTGATGTGGATGGTTGGGGAAGGGAGGGCTGGGTCTATGGGGGTTTGGTAGCTCTGGGCATGTTTCAAGGGCGGCCGTGAGGGTCGGTCATCACTGTCGTGAATGACCCCATGGTCATTGTGATGATCATCAAAAGATCCACCTTCAACATCATCGTCAATTTCATGCTCCTCGGGTCCCTGAACCACCTTCGGGGAAGGAAATCGGCTACCAAAACTGCTTAGAGAGGAATCGTCGAATGTTCCCGGCTGAATCCGCTCTACGCGCTCCTGCAGGCAAGTCGATGGTCCGAGAGTCAGGTAGTCTTCCATCGAGACCTGCGTGGACCATAACTTGAGAGGGGTCTCATCGCTAACGCCAAGGGCCGTGTCCTCGAAAAACCCGTTGATCTGGACCATAACCTCACGCTCCACATGCAAAGGGGTATCCACATGCGTAGACAGCTCGACAGCCATATTGACAGAGTCATTGAGATCAGTCAAGAATGCCTCCAGGGCTGAATCTTGCCCCTGGAAGCACGAGGTCCCAGCGTGATCAGTACCCATAGGAATTTCATTCTCGTGCTCGATACTCAGTAACCCAGATCGGATGGAAGTAATCGGGGCATGAAACTCAATGACATTATTCGACTCTAAATCTTGCACATGCAATGTTGAGTCAAGCGTCTCCAGGAACGACCAGACTTTCATGTCAGCAGAGAGCGCCTTGAACTGATTAGAAAGATGCCACAGTCGTTCCTCTCGAGGACGGAACTGCTCTCGCAATGAGAGTGGAATGTCATACTCCAAATACAGTAACCGTCGGATACTCCGCTGATACTCCTCTGCCGACAGATACGTCGATCCCTGATGAGGAACCGCGAAGAAGGCGATGCCATGGCAGCTTGTTAGGATGGCCTGGCTCGGCTCGGCCCGTGAGGCTAAAGCGAGACAAGCCTTTGCTACCAGGCCGCCAGTGCTATGCGACAGGAAGAATAAAGGTCGTCGAGGGCTGTCATTTTTGCGATCCTCGAGCAGGAGATTTATCAGCCGCTGGCCAAGGAGATTGATGTTATCACGCTCGCGTAGCTTGCCATGCTGGTATAGTAGCAGCCGCGCACGAGGCATGCGGTTCAGCAAGTCCGTCTCCAGCCAAGATGACTTGGATCCCTGGGCTGTCCATGAATTTTTGTGATGGGCCCCGATGGGCGGGATTGCAACAATACTATGATCGGAGAAATGTTAGCCTGTCACCTCGTATTTCGGAGAAAAAGGGCGGACAGACTCTACGTTCGTCTTCTCTACTAGTTGGATACACTCGAACCCTGCTGGGCGGTTCGTCCCCATGGCCGATGGTGCTGGCATCTTGAACTTGAGGTGTGAATGGAACACATCCAAAGACGTACCTTGGCAGAGGAGGATAACATGACTGGGGCAGAAGCCATCTTAAAGTAATCATGAGGCGGGGGTCATTTCAGCCTCAAGACGCGATCATCTGCTCGCGCCCCGGCGTGCAGCCCGCTTGGGCCCAGCTCGGCAGTGCGCGCCGATCAGGTGAGTCAAAGCACATCACCCGGGTGCCCTGCTTAAGTGCTTATAGCTATTAGCTACTGTGAGTAGAGTATAAAAGGGGAGTCGGAGGAGAACGGAGCGGGCGCCATTAACAATATCTTTGTTTGGGTAGTAGAGATTATTCACGAACGTTCGTATGTACAGTAGATCGGGGTGCTTTAAAAACACAGAAACCACTCCAGACGTGCCAGAAATAACAAATCAAAAAACTAATGCAACACTTCCTCTAGTTATGGTCTGGTTGATGCGATGTCATCAAGACATGGACGCCAAAAAATGAAAAGAATACAACGGATGAGAGGAGGGCAAAGGCGATCAGTTCCTCGATCGCATGCAAGTAAAAATACATCGGTGAGGAGAAAGAAGAAAGGATATGGGGAATATCAAGAGCTTTCCAAGTGGCGGCGCTCATTCACCTCGCGAGCCATGCGCTTGCCAAGCTCATATGTTGAGATCATAATCGCGCAGGCCGGGGCAACCTTCAAGCAGCGTGCAGCCCAGCCCTTGAACAGACCCGCCATGCCTTCTTCCTGAAGTATGTGCATGAGGAACTTAGGAAGAGAGAGCTGCTCCGGGACAATATTCCTGGGAGGGAGAGATGGACGTTGGCCACCAGTTGACGGGGCACCGTCATCCATGTGTCGGAAGACCTGCTGCCTCGTCTTACCCACATCAAAAGGCGTGGTGACTAAGGCTGCCACCGATCCCGAGGTGGCACCGGCAATGAAGCTCTCGAAAAAGGCTGTTGTCGTGGACAGGGACTCCATCTCTGAGCTTGGGCGATGGGGCGCATGGTGTCGTGCATCTTCCAACGCCTGCTTCACCTTCTCGTAGCCCCACCAGTACAAACCGGAAAATGGCACGTCGCGCCACATGGTGAGCGACAGTCCCCGCCAGAGGGAGGTGTAGCCGCTTGTCTGGGTCATTTGGTACAGGCCCTCCAAAGTGGCCTTGAAATGGCCTGCCCCATGGCCGGGCGTCGCCTGAAGTCTCG
This sequence comes from Penicillium sp. PG106-07D, assembly GCA_037042255.1. NCBI lineage: Eukaryota > Fungi > Ascomycota > Eurotiomycetes > Eurotiales > Aspergillaceae > Penicillium > Penicillium sp. PG106-07D. The sequence continues at coordinate 15,752 of JAXQJV010000564.1, forward strand.
TTCGGAACATCTCGACTGGACTTGTGGCCGATGCGGCTGCGGTGCGAGCTATTGCGCCCGCCACAAAGGGCGCATAGACATCCGACACATTCTGCTTGATTGGGCTGCGGTCATCCGTCCGCAGCCAGTCATATCCAGCAAAGTAGATGATATTTGCCGGGATGCCCATCATCAGGGTCGGGCTGAGTCCGCGCCATAATGTCCAGAAGCCCTCATTCCGGGCAATCTTTCGGAGTCCATCAAAAGTCGAAGTGAAGGTCCGTCGCTGTGTCTCCTCTACTGCACAATCAATCGCGGGGTGTGCTGGAGTCTTCAGCACCCCTCCTTGCGGGCCAAACATGCATAATTGCGCATTGTCTCCTACCCAGAACACTTCCCGGCAACACGCTGTAATCCCGAGGTTCGGTGGAAGGTTCTTTAATGTCTGTGTTGTGTGCGTGGTGTAGGGCGCAGCAGTAGAAGTCTTCGATTGGGATTGCAATCGTACGCGTACAACGTCCAAGGGAGTCACTATAGTAGTCGCGGTCAGTATGGCACTTCAATGAGGACCTTGCTACCAGTCAACACTCACCGAGCAAACCTGTCAGAATATTCCCGGCAGTCGCAGAGATCATGCGCTGTCCAAGTGAGATGTCCTCCGTCTGTGGAGTGACGTTGGGGGTCGGGACTGCGCCCGTCGATGCTGTGGACGTCATTGGCAAGGGTCTGTCAAGCTTGGATGGCCATGGCGATGAGTCAATATCGGGCTCAAAAACGTCCCCCGAAGCGCTGGAGTGGCTCGAAGTCGCAGAGATATCCAGCCCGATCGACATTCAATCAGCAAAGACCGGCGCTATGGGGTGTGTAGACGCGAGGCTGGTCTCGCGACTGCTGGGAATGAGGTTGGCAAGTTTGGTTGAGAAGCGGTGCGTCACCAAATGGAAGATTTTCCGGGTTTCACGGGTGGCGGCGGGCGGAGATAAGCGTGCTTTCGTCAACGCACAGGATTTGGTCTCCCCCGTTCCCTTCAAGCAACTGATCTCCGTCAATCAGCAAATGTCAATGGCGACCGCGGCGATTCTTGTATAGTTTGCTCTTCTGGGTATTTATCACTCTGCCTGGATCAGTGGAACCCGCCTCAGTGGGCTTATCAGATTGATCGATCTCCGACACCGGACGTGTCTGGACCCTCCCCGCCATGGAGGACAACGCCGAGCTCGAGTCTTTTCGCCGCCAGTGGCGTGAAGAGGTTGCTCGCCGATCCAAACCCACGGGCTCTGTTGCTGTGCCTGATACTGCACCACGATCAACCGCTCCGATCGCATCTCCGGTCTTGCTGACGGCGACCCGACCTCCGCCAACGCGCCATGCCGCGACTGATCGGAAGGATTTGGAGCAAGAGGGACCAGCACCGGCCTCGTTCGACCCTGAGGAACTAGCTCAACAGGTGGGGGA
>JAXQJV010000565.1:0-17194 GCA_037042255.1 Penicillium sp. PG106-07D
GAAACATTTGATGTCTATAAGGATGAAGGTGTTGTATCTGAGCTGGTTGTCTTATGTGAAATACTAACCAATTATGAGGGCGCTGAACCTGGCTACCATCAATGTGATTTCATTCAGTATGATGGCCACGGGTGGTGTCATGTGCGCTCTGAATGTCAATGGTCTCGAGGATATGCGGAGGCTCATGCGGGGGTCATTGGAGGGAGTTGCGGCTGGCAAGTCTGACGAAGAGCTTGAGAAAGATGTTGCGGAGTGGGTGTCTAGTGTGCTTGGTGATCGGTTTGACAAGCAGTTAGAAAAGGAGAAGGCGAAGAAGCGCGCGGCGGGTCAAGCCGAGGAGACCGATTGAATCTTTGAGAGACCTGGTTGTTTGAAAATACTCTGCTCATGGATCCTGAACGATACTACCCTGTACAATACTCTACACTCTGATATACTAAAGCATGGCCTTCCGGGCGTTGACTGATGCAATGCCATCATGACTCAAGAAGGGACACATCGCACCGATAAATAGAAGTACATCGATCAAATGATTTGGGTATATTATTGTTGTACAAATCTTCCATCAGGGGGAGAACCCCCACAAGCAAAGATTACTGGTTCATCTGATCATAGCGCTGGCGTGCCGTCTCCTTGGTCTTCTCCAAAAACTCATCGTATCGTCCTCTGGTGTTGCGGCCGGCCTCTTCCACAGCATCGCCGAGCTTGCTTCCCTGTGCTCCCAGTCCTACACCCTGCGCATAAACCTCCGTAGCGATAGGAGCCGTCACACCAGTACCCTGCGCGCCCAAACCACTGCCTGCTGACCAGCCCATTTTGCTTAGCAGCGACGCACCCTTCGATGTTGTCTGCAGTGGCGGCGCTTCCTCCTCCTTGGGTGCTGCTGGCTTTTGACGAGGCCCAGCCTTCGTGCGACCGAAAGCCTGGCGGCGTTCTCTTGCACGATCACGGTATTCCGACCCTGGTTGCTGGACAATTCCGTGCTTGACCAGCTTGGCCATTCCTCGTGCTTTCGCCTCCTCATTCTGCAGGTTGTCTCGGTGAAGCTGGCTAAGTCGCTCGTGTCGGTTGACATTTGCTGAACTCTTGAATTCTCGCATGCAGAGGTAGCAGCAATTCCGGTTGAGATCAGCATATGATTGAGTAGGCGGTGCGCTTGCGTCGGTGGGCAGAGCTCCCTTCTCTGGGTCGCCGTCCACGGCATTCTCATCGCCATCTTTTGCTATACCATGAAGCTCGGCATGGCGGTTACTCCAGAATTGTAGGTGAGAAGGCATGGCGAGTTTCTTAGCACTCGCACTTGCGGTTACATCGGCTTTCCGTTTCTTCGCTTTCTCGGCATCTTTTGTGCCCTTGCCTTCATTCTGTTCTCGCTGTCCCGAAGTCTTGGTGCTCTTTGGTTGATCTGGTCCAGCATCGTCTTCGCTTGAGTTGAGCATCAACTCAGCAACATATCCTTCGTCGTCCCAGTACATAAGTTTAAGAGAAGGATTCGACAGCGGGCTGAATGTGAAGTGGGCTGTGCTGGGCTTCGGATCCATCACCGGTACGAAGACACCTGCGTGGATATAAGTGACCAATACAGGTTTCGACGAGATGGTGAACTTGTCGAATGAGTTTAACCGTGTCATTGCCGCTTGCGCATCCTGTTGCGGAGATCTGTCAGCGGATTTCAGGTAAAAGAATGGTGGTGTCTGCATACCAATACGTTCGCAAACTCAGCAAACCCAAAGCGCCAGCTTTCGTTTGTTTTCCGGTCACGGACTAGCAATACACGCCGGATTGATCCTTCTCGAGCTCCAAGATTAGCGTCTCCAGTTGTCGATGCAACTTTGGCCCCTTTCTTCTGATTGTTTGATGAAGTGCCGTCGTTGTTTCCTCCAGTAGGCCGATACAGCTTAGCAACCCCTTTTGCGAGGAGTTCTTCTGTGACCGAAGACTCCAGTCCTCGAAACAGAAGAAATTGAGACGGTTGATTTTCGGGAGCAGCGTCGTTGTCACCACTGTTCACCGGCTTGGGGGCGGGAACACCAGGTGGGCCAGCGGGCACAATCTCTGCAGCTGTTTGGTTACATATGAGCATATTGTTTGGACTGTAAGTGAACGCGCGAACATACCTGGACGAGGTGCGTTACAGCGGAAACACTTGGGTCGACTAGCAAAATTGACGACAGCACACTGGACGCGGTAGTCAGCTCTGCCTGCATATATGGTCCGAACTCAAAAGATAAGGATCTTACCATCCGGCAGGTCCAGTCCCCTTCTGCTTTTGTCCGGTTCCTGTCTTCTCTCTCGCGACTGTATGCTATACGGACTTTTGTGCTTCGATCATTCTCTCCTGCGGAGGGTCCATACAAATAGATGTGAGGATGGTTCCGTTCTAGGAAAGCCCTGGATTCGTTGACGGAGTGAAATCGAAGAAATCCGAGCTGTCGCGAGATTTCTGGGAACAACTGGGTTAATGAAATGAACCCCCATACCGGATAAGTTCATATCTCCACTCACTCGTTTGCCGGTCTCGAATAACCCGAATTTCCTCCAAGCCACTAACGCGGTACGCGTTCTGAAGCTCATCTCCGATCTATCGTGTTATTGACTGTCAGCAAGTTGTACTTGAAGGGCCACTGTGCACGGCGCTAGATTAAACTTACATCATCTTCTGTCATATCCACAGGAAAGCCTTCCATCATGATTTCCCGGCTCTCCGGGCCGAAACCAGACTGTCCGCGGCGTGGACTGCGACTCCGACTATGATCCGGTGATCGATATCCCTCGCGATCGCGATCTCGGTACCCTTGTCTTCCCCGCCGTGGGGACGATCGATGACGATAATCGTCCCGATCCCGGTTCTCATAGTGCGAGCTAGCATCTCTCTCCCTGGAGTACTCGTGCCTGCGATCTGCGGGCCGTCGGGGAGGCGATCGAGAATGGTCTTTATTCATCAAAGCCAATGGAACAACATTAGCCACAACTCAATATTTCAAAAGGGAGGACTCGGGCTTTCTCCGAGCCGAGCAGTGGCTTCAAGCGCCATTTCCATGCGGGGAGGAGCGTATACCGCCAGGCGAGCGTGAGCGAGAGTGATCATCGTACATGCGGCCGTCCCGGTCGTCTCGCGGGGGATATACCCGACGAGGAGGGCCTGAGTATGGTCGATTATCGTCTGGGTAATGATGCGCCATTTTGAAAGGCCATCAAAAGGGTGTTGCTTGAAGAAAGCTCGCGTTGCGCTGATGAATGCCGCTGAACGATAGCTTCCGGCAGAATTCTGACCGCCTCCATCATTGTCGCCTAGGTGGGTTGTTTGCAAAAAATCATGGATGATTTACGATAAGAAGAACGATGAAGGTTGCTTGATGGAAGAAAACAGTGATTCATTTTGAATCAGGGCTATGGTAATTTTCCACGTGAGCTGGGTTTATCTCCGAAGCTACCGGGCTCAGGGCTTTACCTCTCCAAGCCAGCTCAGCTGGAGTATATATTTTCGGCGAACCCCTGCTCGAGATGCAGGCCCTTAATGTACGAAAGGAACTATGCTTACTGGTAGGTACACCTGGCGAAGAGGCATGTGCGGATACAAACATCAATTGGAGGCATTACCCCAGGCAAATGGTAAGACTTGCTTTAGATACTCGAAAAGGCGAACTTGGACTAGGTGTCTCGGACTATTGATCCGTACCTTAATTCCCTTCAGTTAACTACCAAAGTTAACGAACTACTAAATATTGCATCATCACGACAGGGACAGGGTGCCCGAGGTACCGGGGGTGCCCGGAGATGATCCACCTGACCTCGAGCTCAAGGGTCAACAGTCCCAACACGTATGGTATCGAGCTTTCGGCTCATGTTGCAGTAAAAATGGCGGATGGATGTACCTGATGGACACGACCGAAACCTCCAACCTACTGATCGGCGCCAGATAGCAGCTATTTTAGAGCTGGTTCTCCACACTGCCCCGCGGCGTTACCCATTGTGTGAGCTGTGATATGGGTTATTGGCTACTCAGGCACTGGGCAGGGCCCTCTACTTTACGTACTCAGGAAGCCAACCCCTCAGTTCGAACTTCAATTGACTCTTCCACCTCCCGAGATCGATCACATTTAAGCCTTCGTTGTTCCAACCCGCCCAATGTCCCTATCTGCGCAACCTAACCACCGTGCCTGGTGGAAAGAGTGCTCGGTGTATCAGATTTGGCCGGCATCGTTCAAAGACTCGAACGATGATGGAATTGGTGACATTCCAGGAATCATTTCCCAGCTCGACTATGTTAAGAACCTTGGGGTAGACATTGTCTGGCTATGCCCCTCATACAAGTCCCCGCAGATTGATATGGGCTATGACATTGCGGATTACTACAGCATCGCCGACGAGTACGGCACGGTCGCAGATGTCGAGAAGCTCATCCAAGGATGCCATCAGCGTGGGATGAAGCTCCTCATGGATCTAGTGGTTAACCACACTAGCGACCAACACGAGTGGTTTAAGCAGTCCCGGAGCTCGAAAGACAACGAGTATCGGAATTGGTATATTTGGAAGCCTGCAAAGTATGACGAGGAAGGCAATCGCCATCCTCCCAACAACTGGGTGTCGCATTTTCAAGGTATCTACTATCCCGTACCGATAAGCTGTACCATTCAAGTGCTGACTGGGGACGTCCAGGCAGTGCATGGCAGTATGACGAACTCACAGACGAGTACTATCTGCACCTGTACGCCACTGAGCAGCCCGATCTCAATTGGGAGCACCCTCCGGTGCGCAAGGCAGTCCACGACATCATCCGCTTTTGGCTCGACAAGGGCTGTGATGGATTCCGAATGGACGTTATCAATTTCATTAGTAAAGATCAGCGATTCCCCGACGTACCAGTCAAAGACCCGAGAACGCCTTGGCAATCTGGAGACAAATACTACGCGAACGGGCCACGCTTGCACGAGTACCTGCAAGACATTGGCAAAATCCTGAAGGAGTACGATGCGTTCAGCGTCGGTGAGATGCCGTTCGTCAAAGACGAGAAAGAGGTCCTTCGAGCCGTGCAGTTTGATCGCAACGAGATCAACATGATTTTCAACTTCGAGCATGTGGACATTGACCACGGAGAGTTCGGTAAATTCGAGCCTGGCAGTTGGAAGTTGACGGATCTTAAAAACTTTTTCCAGCGATGGCAGACTTTCATGTATGAGAATGACGGTTGGAATGCTCTTTACTGGGAGAATCATGACCAGCCGCGATCAATTGATCGCTACACGAATGCGGACGAGGAGCACCGTGTCGTTGCTGCCAAGATGCTGGCAGTTGCACTGGCATTACAGTCTGGGACGCCATTCATATACCAAGGACAAGAGCTTGGGATGCGGAATGTTCCAGCCTCATGGGGCATCGAGGAGTACAGGGACATTGACTGTCTGAACCATTGGAACAGGTACGGGATCAAAGAATAACGAAAATTTTGCAAGAATTACTAAACACTGCTCATTAGATTGATCAAAAGCAAGCACTTCGACGCCAAAGCCCAACAAACCGCTCTGCAAGAGTATCGGAAAAAATCTCGCGATAACGCGCGTACTCCTGTCCAGTGGTCCGATGGCCCCAATGGTGGCTTCACAGGCCCCAATGTCAGGCCCTGGATGTCTGTCAACGACGACTATCCTCGATTCAATGCTGCAGCGGCCGTCAAGGACCCCAATTCCATCTACCAATTCTGGGCATCTGTGCTGAAGCTGCGCAAGAAGTACCTTGATCTGTTCGTCTATGGAGACTGGTCGATTGTGGACGCCCCGAGCCAGGAGGTTTTCGCGTATACTCGGCAGTATGAGGACCAGAAGGCTTTGGTGTTGTGCAATTGGACCGCCAACAATTTGACCTGGGATGCATTGAGAAATGGGATTCCTGCAGTCAAGAGCGTGCTCTTGGACAACTACGAACGAACGGGTGAAGCCTCGAAGCGCTGCTCGGGGGGGAAATATCATCTCCGACCGTACGAGGCGTTTGTCCTCCTCGTGTAAATGCACTTGAGCACGGAGAGTTGAGCCTTATCCAACATAATAGTAGAATATGAGCCACCTATATCCATGGTTGGTTCCTAGAAACAACCTTATTGTAGAGGACGAATTCCGCGTTCTTCGGGGGCCTCCGCCACAAGTAGGCCGCACATATCCACCAGTTACCCCGCAACCGATAAGAAACACTGAGAAACATGGCAACCAACTCGGCGATTTGACCTGAACCTCGATCTACACACACGCACCCTCCATACACATGCACACCACTATGACAAGCCAAGAATCCCCCGTCCCAGCACACCTGGACCCATCCACCTACCCGCGCACTCACCACGATGCCACAAGAAACATTCACCTCACACTGACCTACTCCCCGCTCGACCCCAACACCTACCTCGCGCAAACATCCTCCCCCACCGCCGGGGCAAACACTCTCTTCCTCGGCACCACACGCGATACCTTCGAAGGCCGATCAGTCTCGCAATTGAGCTATACCACATACCCACCGCTGGTGCTGAAGACGTTAACGGCGATCGCGGAGGCCGCCGTCGACAAACACCAGCTCAAGGGTGTGAGCATTGCGCATCGTCTTGGGGTTGTGCCTATCGGAGAGGCTTCTATTGCGATTGCGGTCAGTGCTGGACATCGTGCTGCGGCTTGGAGGGCGGGCGAGGAGATTTTGGAGGCTTGTAAGGAGAGAGCGGAGATTTGGAAGAGAGAGGAGTTTGTTGATGGGGGGATGGAGTGGAGGGCTAATGCTGATCGCGATGCCGAGGGGAATCTGATTAAGAAGGATGGCTTGTGAGCTGGAGGGTAGGGGTGAATTGAAGGAGAAGGGCGCTTGCTGCAATGATTGTCTTGCGCGCGGCTGATACTGGCTTGCACATTCGGGGGGCGATGATTGTGCTGATTTACTTTAAGAACTCCAGCATTTGGTGAATCTGGGTTTCGCAAAAGGCATTCATACCGTGGAGCATTGGGCGGATGGAGTCCAGTGAGCAGGGTATTGTTATTGGACGGAGATATAATACAGTTTCATACAGATAGCTCAAGACGATTACTCGGTCTTCAAGGGCTTCCCTTCTCTCTTCCAGTCGCCGATATGCTCAAGGATCACCTTGGAGGCAGACTCCGGGGTATCCTGTCGGCCAATGCACTCGACAAAGTCGTTATCTGGATCTATGGCGAACTGTCAGTCATTTGTCACAGTTGTATCGGTCGACAAATCTTACCCATCAGGTAGAAGTAGATGCTGTGGTCCACCAGGTAATCCTCGCCCGGCTTCACATCCTTGGGTGTGCTGAAGTAGACACGGTACTGACGGCAGACGTTCTTGACCTGCTCGTAGGTACCAGTCAAGCCAACGATGCCCGGGTGGAACTCCTTCAGGTACTCGCGCAGAACCTCCGGGGTATCGCGAGCAGGATCGCAGGTGATGAAGACCGGAAGGAAAAGCTTGTCGTCCTTGGTGGCCTCTCTGACCTTGTCAATGATCTCGGCCATCTTGTCCAGCTCGTCGGGGCAGATATCGGGGCAGTGGGTGAAGCCAAAGTAGACCTATTCCCGGCAAAAGGACCGAGTTAGTCTGAGCCCTTGAAAAGATAACCCGACAGTCACGATCAAAGCAAACTCACAAAGCTGTATTTGCCCTTCAAATCCTCCTCGGTGAATTCCTTGCCATCCAGGTCCTTCAGAACGAATGGACCGCCAACCTTCGGCCTCCCAACACCCTTGCTCATCTCCGCGATACGTTTCCGCTCCAGACGCGCCTTTTCAACCCGGAAGTAGATCATCATACCGGCGCCGGTGAGCACGAATAATAGCGCAGCCTTCCACGAGAAAGGCCCCGTCGAGTTGCGCTGGCGCAGCTGGCCCATGGTCTTGGCGCGAGCTCGGAATGCAGTCGTCGAGAAGTCATTCCGTGCATTGAAAGAGGATTGGACATGCTGGTTGTACCGGGGTCGCTGCGCTTGCGTGTAGGCTCGGCATTGTGGTTGGCTGGTATTGCGGAGGGTAGAGACAATGCGATGCGAGGGTGTAGATTCAAGGGCAGAGAGGTTGCGGCTCATTCGGCCGAGGATTCCGGAGGCTAATCGCAGTGAGGACGACATCTTGATCAATGATTGCCGTGTTTGCGTCGGCGGAGAGAAACGTCGACGCCCGGATAATGGCGCCAGAATCTCCAAATCGACACCTAATCGGGACTAGCGTCTCGTGTTTTTAGCCTCAGGCACTGAACTTTTGCTGCCATAATCAGGATCTAATGGATGCAACACAACTATATCTTGGGTGAGGACCGAATACGGTATTGATCAAATTGAGCAAATTTTTGTGACAAGGCAAATTTTGATTCCAATGCTTGCAAGTCTGGGACTCCCTGTCCCCCAACTATTATAGTTGTTCTTCTGAAAGGATCCATTAGTACAGTATGGCATGAGCGAGTACAGCGAAGCCTTCTAACACACACTTAATCTGTTAGTTGGCGCTGCAATGGCTTTAGATAGAGCAGGTTTAAGATATTTAAGTGAGGTAATCGCATTCAAGTGTATCATTATCAATGTGGTAGGAGGAAAGTCAAGGTTGCACGCAAAGTTCAAGTCAGCACCAGCAATATTATAAGAAAACAAGCACATCTTCGATCAATAAAAACCCCATTATGAACCGAAATCACGTAGTAATCATGAGAATCTTGTTCTCATACTCCTTGATCTTCTTCAGGATGAGATTCTCCGTGATCCATCGCCCCGAATCCTCCCTTGAGATAGTATACCCGATCGCGGTAGACTCGCGACCGGTTTTGGGATCCTCAATGCCCACTCGCACGGTCTTCTTCGTCTCGCCGTCGGTGAGAATACTTCCACGGAGAACCGTGAAGGGCTCTCCACTAGCAATGAACCGATCCTCCATGATCTTCTTGTCCTCATGGGCGGCCTTGAGGAGCCACATATAGATCGGGAACATGGCTGGAGGATAATCGCGGCCAAATGCGGACATGCCAGTGGTGCTAAAGGCGACAATATGGGCGTGGCCGGTTGCTCCTTGGGTTCGAAGTTGGGTGATTGCATCAAGCAGGACGGTTGCGCCCTTTCGGCAGCACTCTGGATCTTCGAGTGTCATCTTGTACCAGATTGGTCGACTGCCGATGGTGGTGATGATCATGTCGACGATGTTGCCATCCTCCGTGCGAATACACTCAGTGACCGTGGCGATATCGTGAGCGTCACCCTTGATGATCTTGAGATTGGGAGTCGATCCTGCAGGGAAGACGGCCTCGAGCTTTGATGGAGTTCGGCAGAGCGCGGTGCATTGGAGACCTGCTGCCAGGCTGTGCTTGAGAGCTGAGAGACCGACTCCAGTGCTTGCGCCAAAGAAGGCAACCGTCTTGGTGTTGGAGGCCATAGTGTCTGCAGGTTCTTCCGTAATGCTGGTGAAAGGGGGGTTCGGTCGAGAGATGGTTGTAATTGAGAAGATGGCTTGATTGTCTCTGGTAAGTGCATGAGTTCAAGAGCATATCGTCACCTTTTATCTACATTGTGGCTGTCGAGTCAACCTTGGATACGAGCCGAATAAAGCCCGAGTCTACGGCTCATGCTGTACTCACTGTTGTGGCTTGCTTGGGAGTACGAAGAGGCACAGACTAAACTCGCGCTTTTCTCGCGCTTTGGTTAGCCGCTATCAAACATCCTTTTTTTACGAGGAGCCTAAGCTTACTTGTGGTCCAGCCACCCTCGCGTATTTCTCGGCCTCGCGCAAGGATTGACCACATTGAATTCCTATTACACTCGGTGTGATTCTTTTGATCAAGCACTCTTCTACACATTAGAGACTAAGCCTGAGAAGAAAGCGCTTATTCTAAAGAGTTAACCCCCATGCAAGAGATCGTGATAACCAAACAGACGATGGTGGCCAGTTGCTATGTACGGTCGCAGTCCTTTGCGGGGATTGCCAGAGCAGGCTCGATGTTAAGAGCTTTCCATGTGACTCTGCCAATTCTTGGAATTATGAGTAATGAGAGTTATCGGATGATTTCAGTCCATTCCACAGTACACTAATTTCCAGAATATCGGTCAGGCAAATTTGAGAGTCTTCCATGTATGAGCAGCAAATAATGGAAGCTAAGCCCAAATGGGGAAGCTGCCTAGAAGTAAGCGTGAGCACCCAGCGAGATAGCACGGAGACATTGCCACGATCGGTGACAGCCTTATCAGTATGCGCGACCGACTTCTCTGGTTTCCAGGAAGGCTAGTCTCGCGCGGGCAGTATATTCAATAGCTCGGACATCCTAGGCGCCCATGGCGACAGCTTCGGCGTCGTGCGCAACGGTCGCGGGCGCCTCGGCCTCTAGTGCCGAGAAAAACGCGAGGTCTCCAGCACTGAACGAAGGAACACCAGCATCGACATCGGGGACCAGGCGGACTACAAAGCCGCGGAGCTGTGTCGTATGTCGAAGCCGAAAAGTCCGCTGCGACAAGCAGTCGCCTTGTTCCAACTGCCGCCGTGCAAATATTGCGTGTACACTTCCCTCTAAAGACCGTCCTCCGAGATGGGCGCGCCGTCTCGCACAGCCGGCCCCGGAAGACGTCATGGAGCGACTTCGAACTCTTGAACATCTCGTTAAAGTGTTGAGTGGCCAGCTGGAGGAAGCAAATGCCAGGGCTGGCTCTGCTGGTGTTTCCTCTGCGGCCCAGTCGCCTGGAAGCTCCACTCATGATCCGACTGGTGACCGTGTGCAGAGACAATTTGGAAGGCTGCTTCTGAAGGATTCTAACCAAAGCCGCTACATTGGTAGCGGCTTTTGGTCGCGTGTCAATGACGAGGTCAGTTCAGTTCACTGCCGCAGAGAAAGGGCGACCTTCTGATCTGTATAATTCTGTATAATAGTTGGATGATCTGAAGATGAACACCGAAGGACTTGCTCCTGATGACTTCGACACCTCCGACGAGGAGGATTGGTCCCCTGGAAAGACCCCATCAACGCAGGAACTTGAGCGCACCCCCGAAGACAGGAATGCATTTATATTCCGCAATAACTTGCTGCCTTCTACCCCAGACCTCCGAGATTTCCACCCTCTCCCCTCACAGATACCCTTTCTGCTAGATGTATTCTCAGAAAACGTCAACGCCTTTCTTCAATGCGTCCACGAGGCTAGTACTAGGAAGATGATCCGAGATTTACGCGGTGACATGGCTGGTCTGACACCGGCCAACGAGGCCCTCATGTTCTCCATCTACTATGCCGCAGTCACCTCTATGGAGGAAGAAGACGTGATCATGAACTTTGGCTCCACCAAGGCTGACATGAACCTGAAGTATCGTTTGGGTCTGGAGCATGCTCTGGCCAAGGCCGATTTTCTCAATGTCCCAGATCTTATTCTGATTCAAGCTCTCGTCAATTTCTTGGCTCTTGCTCGTCGCCATGACAGCCCTAGATTTGTATGGATGATGGTTGGTCTCACAATTAGGATGGCAATATCACTTGGGCTCCATCGTGATGGGTCCAATTTCCCAAATCTATCACCCTTTGAGATTGAAATGCGCCGGCGTGTTTGGTGGGCCTTGTGCTTGATTGATGTCAGAGCCTCAGAGGATCAAGGGACTGAATTCACTATTGCGGTGGACAGCTTCGACACAAAATTACCGATGAACATCAACAACAGCGATATACAACCAGAGTCAGAAAAAAGCCCACTTGAACGCGAGGGGTTAAGTGACATGTCCATAACACGCGTATCGATCAAGACCTGCGAGCTCTCGAAAAGAATGATGGTTCACGGACCAAAGGCTCCTAGCCTGAAAGAGCAGGACCATATGCTGCAAAAAATCTATCAAGAGTTAGACGAGGGGTTTCTCCGCTACTCCACGGAATCCAACATACAATACTGGGTTATTGTCACAGTTGCTCGTCTGATGATCGCCAAGCTGACATTGTTCATCTACCTACCTGTGCTATTTGCTTCTCCCAGTGCGGAGCTCTCTGAACAGCTCAGAACGAAACTGCTTGTTGCCGCAATTGAGGTGGCCGAGTACAACCACGTCTTGAATGACGAGCAGGCCTGCCGTCAATGGCGGTGGATTTTCCAGACCTATACGCACTGGCATGCCATCATTTATATCTTGATTGAGATTCCCCGACGAGCATGGTCTCCTCTGGTCGAGAGAGCCTGGACCGCGCTTCACAGTGTCTGGCTCATTCCGAACCAGTCGACCATGCGCAAGAACTTACGAGTGTGGTTTCCCCTGCGGAAATTGATGAACAAAGGCAGAACGCATCGAGAGACGGAATTGTCCAGGCTCAGGAGTGACCCGTTGGCTGCGGAGAACTTGCAGTTAGAATACTGGAACGCTCCACTTCCATCCAGTGCTGGACATTTCCCTGCTGGGTCCAATGTCATGGAACTATTCCTCCAACAATGGAAACGACACATTCATTTTTCGACGGAAGGGCTTCCATCGAGAGTAGAAGCGGTTGCTTCGCCTCTCCGCGATCAGTCAACAAGTGGAAGCCCGGGGATACCGACGGGAACGCCCCTCGGGGTAGACCAGAAAGCCAACATATCCTCTGTTTCAAGTACCCAAACTTGGTATGACGGGGATCAAGGAGCTCAGATACCTGGAACACCCTCTTTTGCGAGTCCTGATGTGCCCCTTGATATGAATGTCTTTGTACACGGGCCACTGGAGTCATCAATCCAACCGGTCCTCCAGCAGACAGCGCCCGAATTTTCGGGAGACTTGCTCTCTACCCAGTCCACGGGTGGTGGTGTTGTTCCTTCACTGTGGACCGATGACCACGTCGACCATGTGGATTTTGGGGCACTTGATGGTAACATGGATTTGGATAGTGATATAGACTGGTATAACTGGGTTGAGTGTGCGAAGGGAATGGAATGGGACACTGATCCCAGAGGACTCGTTTAATAGCAATATGGGGAAACTGATGAGTTTACATTGATCGGCATTGGTGAAAGCGCTTGATCCCTGATAACACAGACTCCATTTTGGGTAAGCACGCGGAGTAACGCGCAACACTACCTTGTCAGTAATCTCCGACTGGATTGCAATCATGGAAGCCACGCCAGCGTAAAGAGAGCCATTCGGATGACTTGGTGACAAATAGCCTATTATCGGCTGGATACCTGATGGAGACTCCCTCCCTCTCACGGATGTTTCCCTTGTTTTCTAGGACCAGCGAGATCTCCCTCTTTGGGCCTTTATAGGCCTCTTGTTTTGTTGTTTCTCTCTTGCTCTTCTTCTTCTCTCTTCTAGATCGCCAGATTGCTAGATTGCCTTCTCACTACGTTCAATGTCAGAGATCTTCCTGCTCCCTTCCTCTGCGTAGATTCGTCCCTCTATATCCCGACCCCCACATCCCGCCCTACCATATCAATATTCATTCTGCCTATCCAGACAGGCCATCTCATATTTTATACCTAGTCTCCAGATGAGGACCTATCTTGACAACTCAATCATCAAAAATGACGCGTTTCCTCTGCATTTCCCATCAGACAGCACGACCAGTAAACAGACGCTCCAGTCCACGACAAGAAGAATCCTTTCTCTCGCCTATCAAGGTCATCTATTCGTCGTCTCCTGGCGGAGTTCCCATCCGACAGGCCCAAGCCGAGCCCATTCGCGACAGAATTGAGCGCAATACATCTGATCTCAAGGAAATCAAGACATTCCTCCCAATGGAGTTATCACCGCGGAGGGTCTTGGCGATTTTATCCTCTCTGATCTCGATCAAGGGGATGGGCCACTGTAATTGACTAGCGGAGCTTGCTTACTGTAGATATATGAAAACCAAGCAAGATCCCCTGATTGAGCCGGGTGATGAGATAATTGGAAATGAGCTGGCCAACTAACTAGTTACTGTAGTTATCTGGATGACCACATTCGCTGAGAGTGCAGAATAAGAATCTGTCAGCAACACATCAGCGGAGCCGCTAGGCCATTTCCGGACTAGCTGCATCCCATAATCGATGACCAGCAATCCCTAATGCTTCCATAATCGAACACGGACCTTCTACAATCCTCTGGAGAGTCTAATTCACTGCTTTAAATACCCAATTCCACCCGCTCCAAAGCCAAAAAGCGTCTTTTTTCATACAACACCAAGAAACATCACTGGTATCGCACACCCTACAACCAAAATCCTTAAATTAAGCCATGTCTGGTCCACTCGCCAATGCAAAGATCGTTCTCCGTCGCTCCAGTGAGCGCGGATATGCCGAACACGGCGGCTGGCTGAAGTCCTTCCACACCTTCAGCTTCGCTAGCTATTATGACCCCAAATTCAACAACTTCGGAAGCCTCCGCATTCTTAATGAAGACCGCGTCGCAGCTAAAAACGGATTCGGAACTCATCCCCACCGCGATGCAGAGATCTTCAGCTATATCCTTAGCGGAGAGCTCACGCACCGAGACAGCATGATCAAAAAGGGCTCCGAAGGCCAGCAAGGGAAAGACTTCTATCGTATGAAGCGAGGAGATGTGCAATTTACCACCGGAGGAACGGGTAAGCCTCACCTAGCTTGGAGACCCCATCGAACGCGAACTGACAATATTGCAGGAATCGCTCATTCCGAACAAAATGAATCAAACAAGCCAGTGCATTTCCTCCAGATCTGGGCACTTCCGTGGAAGCATGGCCTCAAGCCGCAGTACCACACGATGACTTTCAGCGAAGAAGCCAAGCGCAAGGACTTTGTTCCTATTCTATCGCCACTCGCCGCCGGCCCTGAGGCCAAGCCTGCAGATGAAGATGCGGCTATTCCCAAGATCCCGGGCACTATCCCCATTCACGCTGATTTTGTTATGGGTGCTGGCATCATTGCGCCTTCCTCGACATTCACGTGGAAGGTTGGAGCTGGTGATGTGGTCAGCTCTCAGAAGAAGCGCAACGTTTACGTCCATCTCCCGATGACAAAGCAAGGCAAGATGAAAGTCAAGCTTAATGGAAGTGAAGATGCTATTCTCGAGGAAGGAGATGGCGCTTTCGTTACGCAAGTGAATGCGGGCGACTCGCTCCGGGTGGAGAGCATTGGCGAAGTAGAAGCAGAGGTCATTGTGCTGGACAGCAACTGAAAATATTTGTCTGAAAGGGAAGACTTTTATATAATAATTTTTCAGGGATTTGGAGGTCGCAATTTACAGCTACAGGAGTATCTATCATGTTCTTATCGGTCTGGGTTATTTTTTTTTTTCGCGAATCATCAAATTAGAATTGATTTCAATTTAGGATCATCAAATATAAAGACAAAAGCAAACTATCGCATCTCGAGTCAAACAGTCCGAAAAGGAAGAAAAACACAAGATCAAGAAATATCCTGATGCTTGCCTTCAAAGACGAGCAAGATTAACGAACTCTCCCGGAGCCTGGTAATTGGGCACCTCCATTTTCAAAACGTCCCCAGAATATCCCAAATCCTCGGCAGTTAGCATTGCGCACTTCTCGCCAATTAGAAGGGCAGTCTAGCGTCTGCATTAGCATCAACGAGCCAAAGAGAAGAAGAAATGACTCACGCTGAAAGTGTTGCAGCCCACGTTGTCCGGGCAGATAGACAAGTCGCACACTTTAAGCCCCTTAACACCATGCACATTCAAGCGCTCATCTACGACTCCACCATGAGGCGCAATGGAGCTTCCCTCGCGAGGTGCCATGCTGCAAGTTCCAAGGGAGTGCCAGGTAGTTTCGACGTGGCGTTTGACTAATACGTTTTAGCAGATGTCAAGGAATTCATCTTGACGAGCCTGGATCAACATACCCCATTTCTCGATGTGTGCAATATCCTCCTTGCTATATTGCAAAGACTCACGGGCTTCGTGCCGGTTGGAATTAAGGGTCGAAGCCAGTGGCTGCTTTCCAGGGCCCAGCGGCTCGGACCAAGATCCTGTCGGGGTTGTGTTAGTCTTCACCAGACAAATCCGGTTAATCAAGGAGAGGCCATTATACACACCATGTTGAATACCGGCAGTGATGTGATTCGGTCCCGCGTACGCCTTGGTAGTCTCGAGATCGAGATCGCGCGCCCTAGCTGGTGAGTTAAAGGCAAAGTGAGGATGCATCCCAGTTACCTCGCCAGCATATGCTCCCATGTGCCGAGCGGTCTCGCGTGACTTGATATATCCCCAGACCATAGGGGCCATGTCACGCTTGTCGTTCATGAAGCCTGCATCAAAGTCTGGGACAGCATATGGATTGGGCGACTGAATGTGGGTAGAACCCCGAGAGAATGGGTATTCCTGGAGATCGTTACAACGGAGCCAAAAGAGGGCGATGAGCCTGGGGGCCAAGTGCATTACAGGGAGGAACAGCCACGAGGCCCATAGGTCTTGAAGGTTTGAGTCGGTGTTCCTAGCTCAAAGCATTCGGAAGACTCACCAGGAAATGGAACATGGTGAAGAACTTGCCCGGAGGCATGAGCATGTGGTCACCGAACCAACTGAGCATGACCGGTGTTAGCCTATTTACTGAAGTCGCTGGTGTTTGGCTTACCCGGCAATGACGGAGTAGTGCATGACAGGCTTGTCGGGCTTATTCTTGAAATAAGACTCCCATCCACTGTTAAACTCGGGAGTCGGCCACTTCTTCATCTCGTCTAGCTCACGAGGCGTAGGTCGGATCTTCACTCCTGCGTCGATTCCATTAGTTGCCAGTGGGCCAGTACCCTTCTGGTTCCATTCCTGGAAGACCTTCTTCTGCACCTTTGGATCTCCCCGAACAAAGTCATCGAACGTGTTTGTGTCTGGCTTTGCGCGATACACCGAGAAAGTGAGGTAGTGATCCTGGAAGTTGCGGCCAACACCAGGCAGGTTCACGAGAGGCTTGACGCCAGCCCGCTGCAGCTTCTCCGGGTCGCCAACGCCTGATCGCTGAAGAATAAGAGGGGAGCTAAGCGTGCCACTGCTGATTATGATCTGCTTTCGGGCACGGAAGATTCTGCGTGGCGGTTCGACGCCATCCAGGGGCTTAGTTGGGACTGTCGCAACGCCTACGGCGCGACCATTCTCGATAATCACTTTGTCTACCTTGGTGTTGCACTTCAAGTGGAGGTTGGAATGTTTAGCACGGGTGCTGTGCACATATGCATGAGCGGCGTCGCTGCGTCGTCCTAACAGTCAAAGCTTTATTTACTAACAAGTAAAAGCTATTTATTCTGGGTTTCTAATGGTACTAATTAACAGGGGTTAATCAT
>JAXQJV010000566.1:0-17165 GCA_037042255.1 Penicillium sp. PG106-07D
CCATCTTGAAGGCCTTTGGCATTGGGAAAGCCGAAAACGCCCACTCTCCAGCTAATTTTCAGCCCTGCGTGTCAGCCAGCATTTACCAAACAGAGAAAGCCTGGACCGTTTACGCGCAAAAGCTCAGCGACCTACTTGAATAGGACTACTATATGCTGCTGGCACCGCTCCACCCAGCTGTGCGGCTGCATATACTCGGCGTTTATGCCACCCCATTCTCCCTCGCCGCCATAGAAGAATACCAGCGTGGGCAGGGGCCCCTGCGCTGTTTTCTCTCGAGGAGCAAATACATTAAGGTACAGGCAATCCTCACTGTATGGACCCCTAGCCAGGTACTCGGGTACGTATTTGGCGTAAAAGTCCGGCTTCGTCGTATGAGCCTGCATCGGGGCTGGCGGCATCTTCGTGGCAGATAGGACTTGGCCCTTTTCCAATGCTTTCTTGGGCTCAGGTGGTGCGAAGCGCCGGTTCCCAACGGGTGGCTCCGCAAATGGCACACCCAACCATTGCTTCACTCGAGGAAACGATCTGTCGATGAATCCTTTGATGGGGCCGATGGATGTCTGGGCAAGGCAGGATTCCGGTGCCGTCGTAGTTTCAGGATTCTCAAGTGGAGTAGGCATGATGAGAGTTTGGAAAGCTTCGTCGATGTCAGAATAAGCCGCCACGATAGACTAAGAATTCTTCAGCGTATAGTTGTAGTTGAAAGGATGCTTATCACGTCGTGAATCGATTTTTGTAGGTGCTCTCACCGTTCCTTTGCCCCGTTATTATGGCTTATTCCGGTCGGTCGCTCCACCCAGCTTATCCCAATTTGCAATCTTGGTGGGTGGTGACATCTTTTTGTTCCCCTAATTGGACTCCTGCGGTGCTAAGAGACGTAGAATAAGATCATAAGATGTCAGCGGAAGGGAAAAGCCTCCCGTCTGAGTCCCACAGTTGAACGGTTCTCATAATCTCATTATCTCCGCGTCGTCCAGAATGGTAGCATTAGCGACTCTCACTGCAGATCATTACAGCTTATGTGAGCGGAGAGTAGTATATTTGCACCGCTGAAGGATTAGGTCATGGATATTATTCTCAGCCACTCGCCGACGTCTCCTGCTCTCGTGGATGGCACCTTCTATTCTAGCCCCTGCGTTGTAAGTTGCAAGTCAACCATTTACAAAGGTTACGGAAGTTCCCGCCCGAAAAGTGGCCGTGCGATACTTTCTGGGCTTTCCAATTTAAATTGCCCGCGAAATGGGCCGTCGCTTTGCGGGGCGATCACATTTGCAACCGACCCGGCAGGATTGGAATCCTTGCCGAGACATGCATCGAGGAAATTCTCTACAATGGATAGAGATCAATGAAGTGACATCCGAATAGAGTAACGTGGGACTCCTTTTCGCTCCTGTCCTAGATTGCGAGGTGGATGCGCAGACCTGATCCGGGGTAAAGTATTCATGAAAACAAAACCGAGACCCTTGTTTTTCAGAATTCTAGGTAGGGTAAGACTTCATCCTTCCTTCACATGATAGGCGGGTTGATAGGTACATGTCTCAAATTAGTGCAGTGAGGACTGCAAAAAGGAACGCTAAATGACAGCTGTGGCTAAAGCCACAGTAAGATGAGAATCCCGCCTTTCTCTAGATTTGTATCTCTAGCGACCATCGTGCCATCTCCTTAAATTTCTAGTGGTACTTTCATTCTACATACTTCCGCTGAAGAGTTGACTTTCAATTATTGTACGGGCTATCATATTATTCTGTTGAGAGTTTGAGATTGAGCAGCAACACAATGTCCTTCGTACTTATCAATTGTGATCGCCGATCGAGGTGGATCCGATCTGGACAAGTCCAGATTAAGCGAGCACGTTCGGGGGT
Source organism: Penicillium sp. PG106-07D (assembly GCA_037042255.1). Lineage (NCBI taxonomy): Eukaryota > Fungi > Ascomycota > Eurotiomycetes > Eurotiales > Aspergillaceae > Penicillium > Penicillium sp. PG106-07D. Next base: position 1,866 of record JAXQJV010000566.1, read on the forward strand.
CTTGGCAACATGAACCATGCAAATCTGACACAGCGGAGCATGATGCCCAGTCCAATTAAGCTTCTGTCGTGCCGTTGGCTTGCAGAGGCACATCACTCCACGCCTGGGGCAACCCCGCCCCGCGGATGATATCAAGATGCCGAAGGAAAACCATCGGCGTTGGACTCGAGTTGTCCAGCACTGCATTCGCCGCCTTGAGGAACATGTCCTGTCGCATGGGAAACTCCTCCTGTCCCTCGTAGGGCTTGCTCGCCTTCTCGCCGTTGGCTAGCGCCCGGACGAACTTGATCATGTGCCCGTCATCGGCATGTCGACACACCTTTTCGAAAATGGCATCCCAGTCCATGCCCCTGCCGTGATTTGTCTTCATGACGTGCGCTTCAAGCACCTCGGGATGGAGCAGCGGCATGCCCACGCCGGCCGCCATGAAGGTGAGCAAACGGCCTGTGTCCTCGATCATCCGTGCCTTCATTGCACGCGAGATCGAGGGTCGTTCCAGGAAAGCTTGCAACCAGAACGAGGCGTTAGCGACGTGCAAGATGAAAAAGTCGACGCGGAACTCGTGCGGTGGTTGCATGGCTGCGCACGTTACGTAGATGCTCACGTTGATGACCTCGGCAGCGGCGCGCTCGAGGTCTTCGTCCGGGTGCACCTGCCACTGGCCTGTGATGGCAGCCAGATTCTTGCCGGCGCGTCCCCAGGCTCGGTCCTTCCAGGGCTCCTCGGTCGGAGGCTCGAAATCCATGGCCAACGCCCAGCTCTCCTCGGGGGGCTTGAACTGTGCAGCGAGTTCCCAGTCCATGCAGTTCTTGATGACGGGATCTTCCGTGCATGCCTTGTAGGCGTCGATCAGAGACAGGCGGCTCCCTGTATTTGATGCAGCAACCGACCGACATAGCTCGTGGTACTCGGTATACCAAGGCTCGTTGTGCACCACTGTCTCGGCTAGGCCCTCGGCCAGGATCGAGGGCTGGTCAAATTCGAGACCTAGTCCGGTGTGCATAATCGAGTGCACGTAGCCATGGTAGAGACGGGGGTAATTGGAGCGCGCAAACTCATTGTCCCCGACTAGATATCTGTCCAGGACCTCGTCAACTCCCAGACGCTCAATCTCCCGTTCAAAGAAAATGATGAGATCCTGGTAATACTCCTCCTCGCCCAACGCCTTTTTCAGACTCTCCAGGTCGGAGAAGCTGCTCAATGTCTCTTCGTCGGCCAGCTTCGGCGGGGGCAGAGCACATGCAATGTTTCGTTTGGCATGCTTGTCAATGACCTCAGGTGAGGCTCCTAGTGCCCAGAGGCTCAGCACGCAGTAGACCACATGGTTGTGAAGGCGGGCCTACATTTTCGTCGTCAGCCGGCTGCACTTGATCAAGGATTATGGTAGCTAGCTACGAGGGATTTGGTTTACAATTAAGGCCTTATCACTAGTAAAAATGTGGTAGTCCCGGTTGGCCTGCAGAGCGCTGATTGCCGCATTGGCGCTCTCGGTTGTCAGACGTTTGGCGTGTATGTAGCCCGGGGTAGCTTGCGGGTGAAGTGTGATTTTAGCCTGCGGCATGTTGATCTCGATTCAAGGGTTTCGGATGAAGAAAAGATTGCTAGACGGGTCGGTTCCTACAACGATCATACCCTACCCTATCAAGACCAAGCATCGGCTTATGTGCGATGCCTCGCTCTCTGAAGAGCAATCATGGAAACTTGTTTAAGACCGACTATTGTATGCTTGGTAGATCAGCCAATCAAAAATATCCCATTCACTGCGGGTCTCGAGCAAACGCGCCTGGCGCCACATCGTCCTGTTCAGGAATAGTCCGGCTCGTGTATGCATGGGCAAGGGGTACCCCTGCTTGTAAATGTACCCTGGGAGGCTTGAGTTGGAAAATGGACCGCTGGTATTTCTTTGTCTCACAATTCAACCGGGGGGGTTACTACTGCCGTGGAAGATTTATCCATCATGGAGATATCGGAGTTTAGAACTGTCAAGGATCGAGTATCTTCCGGTCCCCCGTTCTCACAGAGACCGTGAGATGTGCTGGATACTGTAGGATAGGGCTGGTTGCCTTCGGACTTTCGGTATGATTATACCTCAGGCAGTCCAGTTCAACACGCTTACTGCTGCCCAGTGCCAACCGTTTGAAGTGGACCCCGATCCAGTATCCGGAAGAAATAAAATGAGGCCACCAAAAGCATCTGGAGGATCGAAGCTCCGCAAGTGGAATAGCTCCCGGGCGATCGTCGATCGTTTGTCTGGTCCCCACAGCGGGAGTGGATCTGGCTGTACCTTTCCTTTGTTTCTGAAGACTAGGAGACTTTTCAACTATGCCAAGGAGTTAATGAGAGATAAAGTCCGGGCCAGGGTTCGTTACCTCCGGTCTCTATCTCCGTCCTTCAGCTGCATCCTGGCCTCATGTTTGTTGATCCGATGTATCTCATGGTGAAGATGATTTCCTCTGCCACTAGCTTTTCTTGCTGGCCATTCCTGCCTCCGATTCCAATGCTCATCCATCGAACTTGTTGTTTTGTGTAATCTCACAAGCAACCATGAGCGCCCCCAATTCCTTAAGCGGCAACCAGAAACCGCCGACGAGTCCGTCAAGTCGTTCCAGCCATTTCAAGCTCGTGTTCGATCAGACATGTATCACCGATGAAGTTCGTCACTACGGCTACCCCGGCAGTGGAACGACCGAAGATCCATACGTGGTGGACTGGCTTCCCAATGACCCCAAAAATGGCTTCAACATGTCTCCGTTGATGAAATGGCTCATTGTCATGTTTTGCGCCTTGAACACACTGGCTTGCTCCTTAGCTTCAACCATTTTCGCCGGTGCAATTTTCCAGGTTGAAGAATATTTCCACGTCACCGACGAGGTCGCCATTCTGAGCGTCTGTCTCTTCGTGCTGGGCTTTGCTGTTGGCCCAGTCGTCTGGGGCCCATTGTCCGAGCTGTACGGACGACAGGCCATCTGCCTCATTACCCTTGGCGCCTCGATAATTTTCGAGGGCGCATCCATTGCCTGCAATGAGCACGACATTCCCGCTCTGCTAGTCCTTCGCTTCCTCGTGGGCTCCTTCAGCTCCTCGGCTGTCTCAAACTCACCCGCCGTGGTCTCGGATGTCTTCGTGCCTGCGGAGCGAGGTCTTGCCATCATGGCATACTCAATGTTCCCATTCCTCGGTCCTACTCTAGGCCCTATCTGCGGTAACTTCCTCGCCGCGGGCGCCGGGTGGCGCTGGGTCGACGTCCTTTGCACGCTTTTCTTCGCGGCCATGTTCATCTGGGCTCTGTTCTTCGTGCCCGAGACCTACGGACCGTACATCCTGCGCCGTCGCGCCACCAAGATGAGCAAGGAAACGGGCAAGGTGTACATGAGCAAGCTCGACGCCGGTCTTCCACAAAAGACACTCAGCTCTACCCTGCGCACAGCCCTCGTGCGCCCCGTCGTCATGGCCGTGTTCGAGCCAATCTCAACAGCCATGGCCATCTACGCAGCCATCGTCTACGGCATCCTCTATCTCATCTTCGCCGCCTTCCCCATCGTCTTTGTCGAACAGCGCCACTGGGGCCAGGGTGTGTCCGGCCTGGCCTTTGTGGGTATCATGATCGGTCAGACTTTGGGCGTGCCATTCTACGTAGTTCTCGAATTCAAGTACCGCAAGAAGATCGCCCGACCTGGCGCCGTGTCCAATCCCGAGATGCGTCTCGAGCCTGCGTTGTACGGTGCTATCATGCTCCCCGTCAGTCTATTCTGGTTTGCTTGGACAACGTACCCGAGCATCCACTGGGCTGTGGGTTTGGTCGGCACCGTCTTCTTTGGCCTGGGCAATGTTCTCGTCTTCATTGCCCTCACCAACTATATCATCGATACATATAGTCTATTCGCCGCGACAGCAGCTGCAACGAACTCCATCGTTCGTGCGCTATTCGGTTTTGCATTGTAAGTTTCTCCTCCCCTCATATCGGTCATTTGTTCTCCCGCGCATACAGCTAACCAGCCCTTTCGTTCGAATAGCCCCCTTTTCACCACTTACATGTACAAAAACCTCGGCACGCAGTGGGCATCCTCGATCCCCGCCTTCCTCTCTCTAGCTTTTGCCCCCTTACCTTTTGTCTTCCTCAAGTTTGGCGCCGCCCTCCGCGCCCGCTCCAAGTTCGCAAACGAGGCCAAAGCGCAACTGGCCAGGCTTCAGGAGGCGCGGCAGAAGGTCGAGCAGAAATTTGAGAAAAAACACGCTGCCGAGGTTGATGCCGAGTTGGGCACGGATTCTACTCCCCTGGAGTCGGATGGCAGTATTGAGCAGATAAAGGAGGAGCGGGATTGATGGACGCTGGAGATGGTGAGATTTCGGCACTTGGATGATGCTGTTCGTTTGGTGAATTATCTGGTCAAAATGTTTTTTTTGCTCACAGTTGAGTTGAAGTAGAGATAGGTTTAATACACAATTGACAACTTATGACCGCGAAGCTGTAAGAAAATTTGCTATGCCAACCCCTATCCTGGCCCGATGGGGTGACACGGATAATTCATGTTCAAGTGATTGTAGGCAAAGATGAGAAGGATTCTTTTTCTCTGACAATATCTTTGAGTTCGAGGTTAAGCCATCTATCGGTCTAATCAGGAGGGTCAGTGACGAGAGCTGTTCTGAAAGCCGGAAGCGTACAGACTTAGCTGGCCATGACGGAACACCTGGGTGAAGGACAAAGCGCCAGTTACATGAGGCAAGGTTGAGGCTCGATCCAGTCGTACATCATCTATAGATTGAAAAGTATCACGAAACATAGGCAATTTAGTCGGCTTAAGGCCATATACATTCAACATCGCAAGAAAAGCTCCGAAAGGAGAAAAACTTCCAGAAACCTGGCATAAACATCTATCCCCTCATCTCGTCTATAACATTCTGACAAACCGATCCCGTAGCTGTAATCTGCTCAACCATGAAAATGTCAGCTCCAGTCCTCTATCAAGGATCGCCCAAAAGAACATGGGGAAACACTCACCCCAGGGAATCTCAAAAGCCCACCAGCTTGCACGCCATCCACAAGTCTAACATCAGCCTGGGGCAGCCATCCGCTCAACTTGTCGAGTCCATCCTTAGCCTCTGGAACAACGAGCACGACCGGACTCTTGGTCTTTGAGCTCCAGGCCTCAAACTTGTAGCTTTCCACCGCGTTGCTCGCAGAGTCAATCTTGGTCACTTGAGCTGGCCGCAGCACCCGGGTCTTGGCCAGTCTGTCTCGCGTGCGAACCACATCCCCAGCTTCAGTGGACGGGTCGATTAGAATGACGCCCATCACACGTCCGGCTGGCATCCGGCAGGCAACTTCCATGGCGAGGACCGCACCAAATGCCACTCCACCAAGAATACACGGCTGGGCTGTGGGATGTGCAGCAATGGATGCCGCCATGGAGTCTGCCAGGTAAGAGATCAGATCTGATCGGTTGACGTCCAGATCGGCCGGCCAGTCAACGCCATAGACACTCGGTCCGCCAAGACTGGGGAGCTGTATGTAGCCGACGGAGGAACCGGTCTCGTCCGCAAGAAGGAAGACGTTGGGCGACTGCTGGTGCTGGGGGTTGCCTTGCAGGTGAATGATTTTGCAGTTTGCGGAGGGTCTTTCTTCGGTTATTTCCACGACTGCCAGCGTCGGCTGCAGCTCTTGTTTGTCCTGACTCTGCAGTTGATCCATTTTCATCTCGACCGGTTGGTCAGGAATCACCAAGGCGGCCTTGGGCTCCTCTTCCTCCTCTATCACACTGGAGGCTTCAGATCCATCAGAGTGCGTCTGGGGCGTGAACTGAGCCACAAGGTCCTGTCCGTTAGAAGAAGTTATTGAAGGCGGCGACCGGCTCCCAGCGGGCTCTTCGTCCTGCATTCGCATTTCCAGCGCCTGCTTTGCAGCACCGACCGTATCGTAGTCCATGAAGAAAGTTGGAGGGAGGTCAAGGCCAAGCTCATTTCTGATCGTACTCAAAACTGTGATGGCCATGAGGCTGTCAACACCAAGGTCTCCGAAAATGGTCTCATCCGTGATTTCTTGAGGATCGACTCCAACTTCAGCCGCCACGACACTCAGAAGACCGTTGATGAATGACTTGTCGGGGAGGGGTTGCAAATTTGATGTGGCCAAAGTTGCTTTAACTGGGTCGTCTTTGGCAGAGATTGAGATGATGCTGGTGGGACCAGGGGTGTGGGAAGCAACAGCCACAGCAGAAATGGCCTTTTGAGAAGTTGCATGCAGCGATTGCACGCCCGTGGCACCATGGTGAGAAGTCCTGGTAGCGGCGGGTTTGGCGACTCCGAGAACATGATCTAACACAGCTTTCTTCATCTTCTGGAACCGGATGCCAGTCACCATCTCGACAAGTCGGTCACTCTCAGCATCGAAAACGTAACAAGTGGCGTTTACTGAGGTCCCAGAGGCATCCAAGTCCTGAGCCGAAGCGTATGTTGTATACTTGTGTCCCGGCAGGAGTGGCTCCCACTGGCGAGACTCGCCAAAGCCTTCAGAGATATAAATCACCTGGTCATCCTCAGAACGCAGCGAATTGTTGAGCAAGAAACCGACGAGCTGGTTGACACCGTCGTAGACAAACGGATTGAGAGCGCAGTTTGCTGCTGCTTCGGTCTCAGCTGGGGCTGTGAGCGAGGCGAGGGCGTCTTGTGAGTTTGTGCTCACAATAACCTTGTCCATGGATTGGTATTCAGCGCCGCAGCGGACATAGTCTCCAAACAGGCGATACACAACGGGTCGCAGGAGGACGTGGGCGTTGCCAGCCGAGGCGAGGTCACGCAGTTGCTGCATGCGTGTCTTGACCAGGAACATCATCTGGTTATGCTCTGATGTCAAGGGCTGGGAAATCCCAGCGGCAGAGACCATTACACTGCACTTTCCCACCAACGGCCCGAGTTCACCCTTCTCACTGGCTTGGTGGAAGGTAATCTCGACAAAGTCTGAAGCACGGGAGTAGCTCGCCGTGATTAGGACGACTGGGCTCGAGACAGCTGTGAGAACAACTGCCTTGGCGATGACCATGTCTTGCAGTGTCATCTGGATGTTCTCATTCGAGTTCTGCACCAATCGGGCGTGGCAATGTTTCGCACTTGTTTGGGCCATGTCACAGAAGACAGCCAGCGGCATGACGGCGTGACCGCCGACTACGTGGCCTTCAATAGCCTTCCTGAGGCTTGGTGCTGAGGCATCAGATGAGAAGACAGCGTTGACGGTTCCTGCTGACATATCAATCGTTTCTTCAAGCAGGGCTTGTAGGCTCATTGTCGGGACAAAGCCACTCGCCACGCTTTGGATTTGTTTTGTCTGAACATGATCCCCGTTCTTGAAGGCAGCGAGGGCCTCATCAATCTCCCATGCGGGGGGAACGGTGTATGAGGTCCAGAAGTTCTTGTAGTCCCACGAGTACGCCGGCAAGTCAGACAACAACGACAGACACTCATAAAACTCGCTGTGGTAGGCCTTCCAATCGACGGGCAGCGCATTCTCGTAGGCTGTCTTCAGCACACCCGCCACTGTCTCCCAGCTGTCCTTACGGGGCATCAGCGCCGGTAAGAGACACGAAGAGTCCACATTGAGCGTCTTGCGCACCATCCCGAGGCACACGGAGTCAGGGCCAGCTTCGATCCAAAGTGTCTGGCCTTTGGACGAAGCGTCATCTTCTTCGATGGCGCGCAGGGCCCCAACAAAGTTGACCGGTTCACGCGCCTGCCGAGTAAGATACTTTGAAGTGAAGACGCCATCGGTGTTGACAATTTGCCCCGTGAGTGTGGAGGCCACAGGAATTATGGGCTTCTTGAACACAATTCCAGTTGCTATATGCTCAAACTCCTTCAAAACAGGCTCAACCTGCGCCGAGTGGAAGCCAAAAGGCACACGTAGAAGGGTCGAGCGCATGCCAGTAACTGTCAATGTCTCCTGTAGAGCGTTCACGTCTTCCACAGTTCCGCTGGCGACTGTTGCACTGGGACCATTGACACAGGCCACCGCACAGCTAAGCAAGCGTCCAGCCCCATTTTCCTTTGAGATATGAGCCTCTAGTTCCTGAACAGCCATGGGAGTGGCCAGCATGGCGTGTGTGTTGGGCTTGAGGTGCTGTTCCATGAGCATTGCTCGACGTCCGACGAGATACAAGGCATCACTTGGCGAAAGAACCCCAGCGACACACAGAGCGGCGTACTCGCCCAAACTGTGGCCGATCACAGCATTGGGAACAATCCCCCACGAGCGCAGCATGTAGGCTTTGCCAAGCTCAAGTGCAACGAGGGCTAGCTGCACCTGCGTCGGGGAGGCCAAGCTAATATCCATGGTCCCAGCGATGATGGGCAAAAATTGTGGAAGGCCAAGGTGCGAAGCTGTAAGCTGGTATGTGTCCATCAAGTCACGGAATCGCTTGCTTGTGTGGTATAAAACCTTGCCCATAGACTCATACTGGCTGCCCTGTCCCGTGAAGAGAAACACGACACGTGGAGTCTCGATTTTCTTGGCCTTGAACTCCAACTGCTGACGAAGCTGACGTGCCAAGTCGTCGACGGAGCTACAGACAAAGGCTTTGCGTAACGTTGAGTGCATACGTCGCGCTGTCGTGGTATATGCAAGATCGCACAAGGGAGTTTGAGGGTTCTTCTCAAGGTAGCCCAGCAAGTTTTCACAGTTCCGCTGAAGCGAGAGCGCGCTACGCGCAGATAGTGCTACCACGTGGCTTGAGCGGGCATCAGAAGGTCGTTTGATCTGCTCGAGGCCCGTGTCTGGCGCCTCTTGAATGACCAACGAGCAGTTTCCGCCAGATGCGTCGAACGTGTTAACGAGCATCTTGATTTTGCCATCGACGGATTTAGGGCTTGCTTGAAGTGGAGTGCTCTTCAGAGCGATGTGGACATTGCGCTTGTCCAGTCTGGGGAATCGATGGTTCATCTTGAAAGGAACACCAGGCTGCGCAGGGATAGTACGGTGCTTGAGCATCATAAGCGTCTTGATCAGCGCTGTGACACCTGCAACACCTTCTCCATGTCCCATGGCAGCCTTGACAGCACCAACGACAAGTGGATTGTCCCTCATGCGCTCGCCGCCCATAACATTGAGCACAGATGTGAGCTCCTCAAAGTCGCCCGCTTGGGTGCCAGTGCCGTGCATCTCAACATAAGTGATTTCCTCGGGGTCAAGTGCCGTTTGCCCAAGCACCTCCCGGTAAATTTTCTCCTGCGATACATGGCTTGGGTGCGTGATGGATGTCGAGGTGGTGCTATACATGCGAGATGAGCCGCTGATAACAGCCAGAATGTTATCCTTGTCAGCGATGGCATCCTCAAGCCGCTTAAGAATCACCATGCCAATTCCTTCTCCGCGCGCGTACCCATCTGCGTCGTCATGGAAGGTCCTGCACCCGCCATCGAGCGAGATCATCCCAGAGCGGCCCACGCCAGAGAAGTCAAATGGAGCCGAAAACACCGAGCCACCTCCGGCAACAGCCATATCACAGTCACGCCCGATGAGGCCTTTGCAGGCTAGGGTGAGGGCGGTGGTGCTGGAAGCACAGACTGAGTCCAACGTGTACGCTCCTCGGCCAAACTTGTAGTGGTAATTGATTTTACCAGAGACAAAAGCCTTGGCTGCACCCGTTACGTAGTAGATATCGTTGCCCTGTTGGTGCAATGTTTCGAGCCAGTCGTAGCCCGTAACACCAATGTAAGTCGCCACGCGCTCAGGATCCATCGACGGTGACGCACCAGGCGCGTAACCGGCCATCTCGAGGGCTTCGTGTGTTGTTGTGAGGCATAGTCTCTGTACTGGATCCATTTGCGTAGCCTCGCGCGGCGACACATTGAAGAAACGGTTATCGAAGAGACCAGGATCATTCAGCCAGGCGCCATCTTTGATCGCTGTAGAGTTTTTGAGCTTTTGGGTCGCGTCGTAGTACCTGTCGACATCGTATCGGCTCTCGGGCACCTTCTTAATATGGCACGCGCCGCTCATTAGCTCATTCCAGAACTCGTCCACGTTGTCGCTACCCGGGAACCGGCCTGATACTCCGACAATGGCGACAAGATTCGACATACCCCGGGTCAGGGAGGACCCTACAGGTGGCGGCTGGTATGGTGGGACTACATCGTAGGGCAGCCCGACTGCAGTAAGCGTCTTCAGGATCAGCGGCATGTGAGTGGTATTGCCTACTTCGTGGATGTTGACCACGCCATTTCGGTCAAGTTGCGAAACAGCTGATTCTATCGTACTGTCCACGAGAAGAGTCCGTAGCAGAATGTCGTCAAAAATGTCGCAAAGAAGCTCGCGGAGGTTGCCAAATTGACGAGGTTGACAATCGCCGCTGGGAGTAACCATAACGACCTTTTCCCAGTCGAGCGGTCGATCTAGCATGGGTGAATGCCCGATCACAGCATCGGCATCAACACCCAGCATGAAGGGTGCGTGAGCTGGAACGCCTGCATCAGACGGTACCTGCGGGGCCTGCCGAATTTCTCGAGAAAATTCGGCCAGCCGACGATGTATTGAAGAGGGTCCCACTAGAGTCAACCATGACTTCGAAACAACACCAATGGCCAACCTGTGGAGTCTCGGTATGTGCTGGGCAACGTGAAATTCATCCAGGATGGCTTGTACGCGCCCTGGGTCAAGGCCAGGGTAGGTGATGCACCAGCCCCCGACTTGATTTGGAGATATCATAGCGAGGCGGTTCCGGTGTGCTACACGCATCCAGCGGCAGGCTGTGGAGATTATGTCGCGCGCGATTGTGAAAAGCTCGCCCGCATCGCGGGCTGCCACTGCAGCTGCTGCCGGCACCTGGCCGGCGCACAGGGCCAGAACATGCACCGGTTTATCCTTGGATCCGAGGATAGTTGGATCCCGCTCTGCACGACTGTGTGCATTTTGTTAGTTTGCGTGTCTTTTTTACCTCCGATATCATTGTCTACTTACACAATGAGGTCTCCAATTCGACCTATCATGGCCATAAGGCTTGTGACAAAGAAAAGTGCGGAGTCATTTGCTTCGCGAGAAGCATGTTGTTCGGCCAGATCCAGAAGAGACTCGAAGCTGCCAGACCAGCCATGCTCATCCGGTGTTAGCTGTGAAAGTTCAATCTGCACAACATCGGTGGCTTCTTGAAGGAAACGTCGCGCTGCTGGTGAAGAATTGGAGTTGCGGACGAGGTTTCTGATCATAGGCCGCTTGTCAATGACTTGGTCACCAAAGACGAGCAGGTGAGTGCTGCTGATTGGTGCCATTGTTTCTGTGTTGAAGTGTGATTGACAACGGTCCAGAGTCAAACACTAAGCCTTCCGCAGGCTCATGAACAATAATGACTTATTCTTGGTTTTGGACGGCACTCTTTTGTTGTACCTTGTATCCCTGTTTCCTTCCTGCTCGCTGACCGACACAGTCTGGTCTTACCCAAAGCAGCTGAAGGATCTCGGCGGTGCCGATGGCCCCCACGTGGTAACATGCTTAGCTAGATGGTTATCAAAAAGTTCCGAGCTCATATTATTAGTCGGTTGTCCTGCAGGTGCCATGTGGGAATTCGCCGAAGCGTATCTTCATGGATGAAGTCAAAGTGTCTCTCTCCAGAACGAAACCTAACGGGTGGATCCCTGTCGGATGAGTCTAACCCAATCGTATCATGTTGCTTTGTTATCCCAGCCCAAGGCATCCTGATCGACACCACTATAATCCACCACATAATACGCCGGAGAATGTGCCGCTCACTTTTGCTCCGGTGTTATTTTCTCTCAACTAAGTATTTGTCTGCCCTTGCACGCATTGTAGCAGGCCTATCGGTCGCTTTCTGGAGGATTGGCCACGTCGGAGATTTTGGAGAACTTAGTTGGCCACGCCCATTGAAGAAAATGTAGATTGAATTATGTGAATGAATGAACAATAATTTAGTATTGCGCCTTTAGTTTATCCATCGCCCAGGTTCTGAAATTCGCATCTCCAAAGGTGTCTCAGATCCACAAGGAAAGGGTGAGACTGTGAAGTAGACCGGCGGGATCAAAGAAATGTAGTTCTGGGGACCAGAGCCTGGGTAATTACCTATAGGGGTGTAGGTGTAGGTTTGAGATACTAATTCTATTTGATCTTGAGTTCATTATGACCCTTACATACTCACCAGGCAACCTCAACTCACTGATATTGCAAAGAGTCTTTTTCTGTAAACTTATGTACCTAATTCCTAAACAGGTTTCCTTCATAGCGTCTCTCTACAACGAACCTCCAGCTTACGTCCAGTTTGCTAAACCTTGAGCGAAGGCAATCATTAATCGCGGATATCACCAGTCATACCCATGGACAATATACGTTAAGAAGGGAACTGTATTTCTTGCCATTGTGTACTATTCATGGGCTTCTCTCTTGTCCTGTCCGCACCTGGTCCGCACCTATGGTAGCCGTTGTGCAATGGTACCTGGATTGGAAGCAGGTACCTAAGGTCATAGTAGTTAGCTAGGCAACCACTGTTCCCTGAGAGTGAACGTCGAACAGCTGGGGCTTGATTTTGCCATCCTCCTCCATTTGATCATTAAGGGCTTTTTCACATGCGGCGTAAACATCATAGCTACAATGCCGAGCGTTGTCAGTTCGTATTGATGAAGCAGCAGGGATCAGATGTCACCGAGGGATAATACCTGAAATCATGTTGCACTCGTTCCGGGAGTGACATCGGGGCTTTCGGTGCCGTCTCGTCCAGATACGGTGCAATTTTCTCCGCGACTTGACTCTCTCGCCCAGCCCTGGCGCGAGACAATATCTGAACGCGAGTTGCCCGGTTCTTGCGGGTTTTTTCAAACGAAGCAAGCACATCTTCAAGCTTGTCACCCTTCTGATGTTCGAGCAAGAATCCCAAGACAGCTGCATCTTCCATTCCTTGTGTGGCTCCCTGGCCACCGAATGGAAGCATAGGGTGGGCAGCATCGCCGATGAGGACAACGCGACCACGAACCCATGTCGGAAGCGGGTCATGGATGAACAAGGGCCAGCGCTTGATGTGCTTGCATAAGCTGATAATTTTTTGAACTCTTGGATCGAAGTGGCTGAACTCTGTCTTCATGGCCGTCTTGAGTTCCTCGGTGGCATCTTCAATCGTGGATGAGGCAGAAGGGTGAATGCCCACGAAGTTTTGCAAATCTCCACTGTGTTTACTGTGTTAGTATTCTTTGAAATCAATGTCGTGTATGATGAGCCAGAACTCACTTGTGGCAAGCATAGAACACGATATGTCTCTCCTTCTCTGTTTGCGTGGTATCCGCCAGCATGCTCACTCGACCATTGGTCGTCTCCAACAGCGACGCTAGCTCTTCATCCTCCCGCAGTTGATCCGAGTCAAGAAGGAAGCGGAATGCCGCCATACCTGAATGTTTTGCCTTCACTGAGTCCTGGGCAACGTAGTCCCTGATCGCGGAGTGCACGCCATCAGCTGCAACGATCAGATCGCCGCGGACCTCTTGGCCGCTCTCAAGCACAACTCCCATGCCACCTTCACTGACACATCGGACCGCCGACCCTGAGCGAATCTCCACAGGCGGACCCCACGAAACTTTATGACCTCCATCCATGGTAGCAAGTCGCAGCAACTCCTCGTGCAAGTCGCCGCGGTGCACAGTGAATGAACCCGGTTCTGGATGACCAGGCGTCATGCTGAGCGGCATAGAGGTCATTTGCTTGAAATCGTTACCGCGCAAGATGTCCCAATTGTTAGGACGGCAAACTTTAGCCCGGACTGTGTCGAAGCCGAGATGCGCGAGAACTCGGCCACCGTTAGGGTGGACATGGAGCGCGGCACCAACCACATTCGACATGGTGGACTTTTCGAGAACGATCACATTGTGGCCAGCTTGTCGGAGGGAGGAGGCGGCAACGAGACCAGCGATGCCAGCGCCGACTACGACGATGTTTAGAGGCATGTTCAAAGGCTCAGGATAGACAACTGAAATGCCAGCAATATTCAATGAGGCTAGAATCACAATTGTTGATTGTTGTAAATACGAGGCTTCCCGTGGTAGACTCAATACACCCTGGTTGAAGTTAGATCATGGCAATACCACATCTCACCAAGGAGTCTTTCTGAGATGAATTTCTTCTGGTCAGTATTTAGTCCCCGAAATTGACGCCGCAAATGTATACACTGGATAATGGCCAATGGGAACGTTTAGCACATGTAGCGGAACTTTATCCCTCTTGCATGCATAGTAAGGCGCCCATGTCAGCCAAACAGCTTAGTTCACAGACTCGTAAGCGTGCATTTCTAAACCTCGTTATCATCTACGCCGAGTGTCTCAGACACACTGTCAATCTCTGTACCATACACTCACCATGAGCAATTCAAACGCCACTCTAGAGTCTCTCGCAGCCATGGTCGTCGAGAAAGTCGCGACGCTCTCGCACCATCTCGGCGTCGAAGGCATTCCAAAGCCGACCCTCAACGAAGCTAGCCACGCCGGCTACCCTGGTGAAAGTTCGGCTTTGAGACAGGCCCGCTATGATCTTTCGCGCGCGGCCAAGTCCCTCCTTCTGCTCGCACAAGGGCCCGAAGACACCGTTCTCTCGCTCATGTGGTCTGCCATCGACGCTGCCAACATGGACGTTCTGGTGCGATTCAAACTGTTCAACGCGGTGCCTCTTGACACGCAAGAGGGCATCTCCGCCGCCGATCTTGCTGCCAAAGTAGATCTTCCAGTCGATATCACAGAGCGAGTGGTTCGCTTCGGCATCGGCAACGGGCTCTTCGCGGAGACTGCGCCCGGATTTTTCGTACACTCGGCAGCTTCAGCGGTTCTCGCTCGCTCCCCGGAGCTGTGCGCGGTTGGGCGAATGGCTGCTGGTCCACTCACTTCCATGGCAGTGCGCATTGCCGATGCCCTGGAACTGCAACAGGCTGGACGTCAAGGCGTACCCAAGACTGTCTTTTCAGGCCAGTCCGAGCTGGGGCCGGAAGATCCAGCCTTCTGCCTCGCCTTCCCTGGCTACAGCAGTCCGTGGGAAATGGCCCACGAGAACAAGGAGTTTGCAGAAGTAGGACACACCTTCATGCGCGAGCAAGGCAGCACAAGCCGGATGAAGATCGACCACCTCCTCAAAGCTCGGGACTGGTCCGAGTTTGGCGAGGCTCGTATCGTAGATGGGCTAAGGAAGCTACTCCAATGGGTTCTTGCTCAAACTCTACAAAAACATCCTTGATGCCTTTGCCTATGTCTTTTTTAAACATGGAATCGATTTCCTCTACGGAAGATTGAGTACATTCCTGTTGTAATGGAATCATTGTATTAGTCCATTCTGGAGGTAAA
>JAXQJV010000567.1:0-17302 GCA_037042255.1 Penicillium sp. PG106-07D
ATACAACAGCCAGGATTCGCATGTGGTCACCCACCATACTACTAACTGGCCGGCGTGTGGCTTAAGTACGGCTGAGCAGACGGGAAGCCCTGTTCTCCACACCCTGTGGTCGTATGTGACGAATAACAAGGTACAATCAAAGATCTCCTTTGAAGTGTCTATTAATATAGACGCGGCTTTGGCGTCGCGCAACCATGGGTGACTCGGGTGAGTGTGCAATAGACAGCGTGAGAAGCCCGGTGAGAGCAGGTGGGATCATACCGTATAGCGGGTACTATATGAATCATCCATTTCAATGACAGACGCGCCCCGTCTAACCGAAGTATCCTCTGCTTGCTACTACGCAAACAACGGATTCACCTCATCACACACCATAAAATCCAACCCGGTCAAATTCCACAAATCCTCAAACTCAAAGCCTCCGAATCCCTCCCCGCCGTGCTGCTGCTGATCTACCCCGTGAGGATTCGACATAGCTGCTCCCGTAAGATTCACGCCTGTGCCGCCGACCAGCGAGGCCTGCTGCTCCCCACTTGGACCCGCACCATGCGACTGCGCCGCATGCCTTGCATTTGCACCTCTATAGGCATAGCCAGAGTCTCCGGAGAGGGCGCAAGGCCCACCACCCCGCCGAAAAACCTCTCCGACCCTCTTCCTCAACAACGCACACGTCTCCGTAAATGCAGCCCCAAACCCGCTTCCCAAAAACCAGCCCTCGACATACTCCGTCGCCGAACTCAGCAGCTCGATATCCGCGCGCACAAGTCGGCTGGAGGGTTGTCTCAAGACGCCGAGCGCCAGGATCACGGCTGCGAGGTAGGTCGGCCCGACGGAGAGGAGGGTTGATTTTAGGCCGGCGTCGGCTAGGAGGAGGGTTGTTGTTATAATGGAGCGGGCGGCGGTGGCGCAGATTTGGGCGCCGTCCAGGAGGCGAGTGGAAGGGGGCAGGGTTTGGGTGGTAAGGTGTTTTTGGACTTCAGTTTTTATGCTGGACTGGGGGAATATTACGGAGACGCGGAGGATGGTTAGTTGGGCCTTGTAGAAAGAAAAGGGTTTGTTAGTGCTGGCTTGGAGGTAGAAAGCAGGGATGGACGTACGTGGTAGTACTGCTGTGACAGGAACGTCGCGAGAATGTGATGCGCATGTCCAGTATGATCTGTCAAGGCCTTGCCTGGTTTCAGCGTGTCGGGTAAGAAACTCTCCCACTCCAGGAGCTCGTGGTCTAACTGTGAGACTACGCCGAGCATCTCGGCCGATCCACCCATGAACCGATGCGAGTATAGACGAGTCGATATCCGGCCCATGATACTAGCCAGCGCAATCCAGGCCCTAAAGTACAGAACACTATAATTCGGCTCCGTGCTGGTCGGGTAATGTACCGTGAGAGAGTCGTAGCTTTTGTCGATGATCGATGCTCGCCCGCATTCTAGTTGCATGAGCTTCTCTAGCCCGAATAACGACCACCACAGCCGTTCCCGCAGGGTTTCGGGATGGAGGCCGAGCGTGAATCCTTCTGTGGACGAGTCTTTCGTCGTGGACTTGTGCAAGCCAATAGACTGTGCGATGCGGATTGCATGACCGATGATATGCCATGCTTGTCCATCCTTGACGATTGCTCTTAGCGCGAGCGCTAGGAGAAAGAGTGCTTGTACGCTTGGCATGTATGGTATTGCGGTTAAATGGCCGTGGAGGCTGTAACTTGCCATGAGGTAATCGAAGCTCGACTGTGAGTTTCCTGATACCTCATTCATGCTGAGGGAAATTACGGCGTAGACGGAAACAACAGCAGGTGTATGAGCGAGAGTCACTTTTTGCTGCCAGGCTTCGGACCCAGCTTCTTGTAAGCCAATGATAGTGTCGAGGTCTGCTTCAATGGCACTGCGGTCAATGATGGGATATAATGGCCATAGCCGTGAGAAGAAGACATCAAAGTAGTTTGACAGTTCATGACGGTGGGGCAACATGGGCAGTCTGGGAATAAGAGGCATTGAAAATTCCTCGGTATGTAGCATGCCATGTTTGAATAGAGGAGTGACATGACTGAAGCCATGACGTTCCAAACGTAGATCGATAAAATTGAAGAGACACTGTACACTGCTGGCGCCGAGATGCTGCATAAAATAAATCAGTCAAATGCATCAAATTGCCACCTTATCGAGAGTTTGAACCACCCACCTTCGCTCGATCATTCGTCTTGTCATCCGTATTTACATCCTCCGGTGTCACAACCCTAGCTGGCTCAGTTGTACCACCCTCCCGAACAATTTCCTGGCCCTGAGCCTCTTCCTCATACGCCCTAGACTGCCACGAAAAATGGTCTTCGCCTAACCTATCACTCTGAGTCGTCCGCCACGACGGCGTCGCCGGACTCGCCGACGACCCAGCCACAGCAGAACTCCTCGAGCTCCTCCTCGCATTAGGCGAAGTCTGCTCTAGGCCATCCGGGGAAGGACCCGTCGGATTTAGCACGGAGTTGATCGAGTTCAACGCAGCTGGTCCAAGCGTGCTCACGCTTATCGACCGACGCGCTGGAGACTGAGAGTGGGACGGTGTCTTCTCGATCCTACCCCGAGCTTTCGGACAACACCTTGTAGCCCGGCGCCGCACGGCGGGGAAATTGCCTGGCTTCCTGGGATCAGAGGTCTCGCAGACATCACCCCGAACGCTGCAGTTATGGCATTTCGGGTGCTGCGCGTCGCAGCGCACCTTGCGTTTCCGGCATTGGTTGCAGGCGAGCGCCAACCGAATTGGTTTGTCTTGTGTAGCCGTAGCAGCGTCTCCGCTTATTCGGGGTTCGTGTTCGGCCGGACCCTCGGGCTCTTGGGAGAGGGGTTTTGAACCGAGATGGCTTTCGAATGGCCCGTCCATAAATAGGGATGGGTTGGATTGTGAGGATCTTACTTATGCAGGCGAACCGAACTGGGAGGAGTTCGGGGATGAGAGAGCTGGCGCTTCTCGGCTGATGGGATATTGAGTTTCCGAGGAGGCTGTATATATATATACCACTTTACCATACCAAACTGACTCTTTCTCGTGTATTTAGCTGTATTACTAATACAGCGTCAATCCATGTCTTGCCTTTATTCAAATTGAGTATGGACTAATCGATGGCTTCTGCTTCCACTCACAGTCAGGACTTGCCGGATATGATTCTGGAAGGCTCAGGTGTTTCTACAAGCTCTTTTCCTTCATGTTGCTTTACTCTGAGCGAGTCTGTTCCCCGCATTTTCCGACGATTGCAGCTTGATTCAACCGAACCGAACATTATTGTATCCACAACTGTCAGCCTTCCATCACGCTATTGGAGCCCACTCGGCCCTGAAGTGGATTAGCTTCCTTTCGGTGCTTGATCACCCACGGAGATAGTCCGAGGACAGCTGGGGTACCCAATGCTCAAAGTAGGCTGTCACAAGCCCACAGAATATCGAGAGCGAAAGAAAAAGGGTTACCAGTTGAGACGACGAACAGAGCTGCTTGGACAAGAGATTAATTTCCTTAACATACACCGGCAACACTATGCTATCGTGATCGAACATCAAGTAATTAGATTCAAGCTCCTTAAATTGGTAACACGGAAATTCCCAGCGAATCTCTAGTCTACAACGGCACGAAAGGCAAAATAACCCGACTCGGGAACTCGCCACCAAAGTGAATAATATGCTCGCCCTTGTTCAGTTCATACTCAGGACGGGGCTTTGAGAAAGCAGCAACCTCATCAAAACCCGGCCACTGGCCAAGGATATCCACCTGAATGCTCTCACCTTCTTCATAGTCAACACCCATAGCCCAAATGCCAATCTCCAACTTGACAATCTCGCCCTTGGGAA
Organism: Penicillium sp. PG106-07D; assembly: GCA_037042255.1. Taxonomy (NCBI): domain Eukaryota; kingdom Fungi; phylum Ascomycota; class Eurotiomycetes; order Eurotiales; family Aspergillaceae; genus Penicillium; species Penicillium sp. PG106-07D. The sequence goes on from JAXQJV010000567.1 coordinate 3,828, forward strand.
CCTTTTGCACTTCGTCATGCGGGTGGAACGGGAACTGAGGGTGGATCGACCGGCTCCAGTCGATCTTGCGCTGCGAGGCGCGGAGAATACCGATAGAACCGTGGTGCAGGGTCACGCTGCCGCGGTCCTTGTCGGGAATTTCGTCGATCGAGTTGACCGGGGCACGGCTGAAGGGGAATTGCAGCTGGGCGAGCTCCTTGCCGTTTGTGTCGACCTTGCGGAGCTGAATGAAGACGACTAGGTCGTCTAGTGTGTCGCAGCTCATGTAGAGCTCTGCTTTGGGGAGACCGATCAAACGGGTCCGTTCAGTGAAGGTGTGCTTGAACTTGGAGATCGACCAGCGGTCTTCGGAGTTGTATACCGAGGTGCCTCTTTGAGCGGGCAGCTCGGAAGAGAGAGATCCGTTCGATGCAAGATAGAATGTGCGGTAGTCGGTGTTTGGGACAGGGAAGTCTGGAAGGACGATGTCGTGAGTTACGTCTCTGTCGCCGAATGGAAGAGTTGCCCAGCGGACTTTGGGTGTCTTTTCCCAGTCGTTGTCGATTTCTTTGAGGTACTTGTCGAAGAATTTCTGCTCCCGTCAGTGATCTCGTACCTTACGAGACAAGAGATTTGTCGTACCTTCAATTCCAGGTAACTCTCAGGAACCGAGTACAGCTCGAACCACTCTTGGTACCCGCTCCATTTAATCCACTTTTTATCCGTGTTGGCCTCCATCCATCCGCGAATAGCGCCCATAGTATGAATCTGGCTGAAATCGGATCCAGTAATGAAGCAAGGAATATTGATTTTCTGCATGTCAACCCTCTTATCATTCCAGTAGATGTTAGCCTGAGGATGGCGGCGGTACATCTCCGCAAAATCCTCAACACCAGACTGGCCTCTGATCACAAGAGTGGTAATAAGATCGTAATTGCTCATGTTGAACCAGCCTCCGCGGCAGAACTGCTCGCGGAAAATATCGCCCGATCCCTCCCAAGGCGCGATGGCTTTCAGTGATGGCGGATTCTGCGCAGCGGCATGCCACTGCATGATGGCGAGGTATGAATTGCCCGCCATACCGACATTGCCATTGCACCAGGACAGCTTGGCAAGAGCCTCGATGACATCGTGCGCGTCTTCGGCTTCTTGCAGTCCCATGCACGGGGTGTCGCCATCACTATTCCCGGCACCGCGGACATCGACGCTAGCAATTGCGTACCCATGCGCAACCCACCACGCTGGGTCCAGGCCCTCGAACTTTTCCAGTCCGCTGACATCGCCGCGCTCAATGCAGCAGGCCCAAGTGCATACATTGAAGATCATGTCCAAAGCGGAGTATTTCTTGCCGTAGGGGGACCATGAAATAATCACGGGAAGCTTTTCGTCGTTGTTTGGCCGATAGATGTCGACATACAGGCGGCAGCCGTCACGAACGGTGATCTCCACATCATGATCAATGCGGACATCGGAGTCCAAGGTCCTGGCGTTGAATGGAGCTGAGCCTTTGAGGAGCACTTCTGTCTTGCCGGGAGTAGGCTCAACGTAGCCATTGACGCCGACTTCAGGCTTGTTCAGCGGCTTGTAGGCGACTTGATACGGGATAGGCATGATGGGATGGTGAAGGGAATGGACAGGATTGGATGATGGTTGATCGCAAAGACCATGAAGAACCCCGAAGAAGTTAAGTAAATAGCATACTGAATTTGACCTTCCAAAAGCAACTGTGTTCAGTGCCTGAGCTCGGCTCGTGGAGGTTGTTCAGCCGAGATCTCTTCCGAGTTGATGTGGACAGAACCCGGCCGATACCTTCAGGGACGACGCTACCAAAGCTCGGTCGGTCAACCAGCCGAGCACGTTTCTAGTGCCATGTCAGTAACGGCCGAGACCATCTAGTTAGTGGATAGTCAAGAAAATGATGCGCTCGGACTTTGCACTCCGGAATTGCGGGGGATCACCACTGACCGACGCACCGAACCGAACCGAGCCAGCGGAGCCGAACCGAACGTAACTGGCCATTCTTTCAAACCGTTTCGCTGGCATTCTTCATATACAGATAAAGCCACAACTCAGATCTCGAAGCTTTGGTAGAAAATTACTTCGATCATCGTTTGACCAACATCTGACTCAGCGAATCAAACACAATGTCCAGCACTACTGAGACTAAGCAGCGCACCGTCGCAGCCCGCTTCGAGACCAAGGACTTGGTCACTTTCGACAAGAACGTGGTGTATGGTGACTGGCGCGACGAGTTTCACAAAAATGGCTGCGTCTTAATCAAGAACGTTATCACTCCCGAGCGGGCACAGTACTACTGCGACAAGCAGATCCAGTGGCTGAAGAACTTTGAGCTCGGCTTCGACGAGAAGAACCCAGACACCTGGACGGCCGAGCACCTGCCCATCAGCTTCAAGGGTGGCATGTACTATGCTTATTGTGCCGCTCATGAGCGCATGGCATGGGAGGCGCGCACCGAGCCCAAGGTCGTTGAGATCTTCGAGAAACTTTGGGGCACCAACGAGTTGCTCTGTTCTTTTGACGGGATGAACATTTCTCTGCCCAACCGCAAGGATTTGAACTGGAGCCCTTGGCCACACTGTGACCAGAACCCGGAGCGCAAGGGGTACGCCAACTCTTCTAGGATGAAAAAAAACCTCTAGCTGATTCAGATCGCAGCATGCAAGCAGTTCAGGGCCTCTTGAACTACGCCCCCAACGGCCCCAAGGACGGCGGTCTGATGCTGATGAAGGGCTCAGCCGCTCTGTTCAACGAGTTCTTCGAGCACAAGCGTGAATCCGCAGACCACGAGGATGCGCCCCCTCCCGAGCTCCAGTACATGGATCTCTTCCTTTTCAGCGAGAAGGACATCAAGTGGTTCGAAGAGCGAGGCTGCGAGCTGGTCAAAATTGACATGGAGCCTGGTGACTTTGTCCTCTGGGACTCGCGCACTATGCACTACGCTTGCTTGCCCGAGGGCGAGCAGATTCGCCACGTGCAGTATATCTGCATGACGCCGAGAAAGTTTGCCGATGAGGAGGCGTTGGCGGCGAAGAAGAAGTGCTTTGATAATTTTATTGGAACTACTCACTGGCCTCACTGGTAAGCGTCTGCCGGTCCAAAACTGCTCAGTTCCCGTCACTATTACTAACGCGCATCTAGCAACATTCGCCCTGCCGAGGAGAAACCTATGAGACATGGAGAGGTTTGCCCCAAGTACCGGACAGAACCGTTTGAGAAACCGATTCTCACTGATCAGGTTCTTCGTCTGGCTGGTGTTAAGCCTTACTAGATGGTATTTGCCGTGAAATGTGAGGTTGGGAGAGTAGAGGTCTAGACTGGTTTCGCTTGTACATAGTTTTGCTTCGGAATGAAAGATGCAGTCATTTACAGGAAACTCCAAATATTCTGCTCAAACTTTTTTCAAGGTTATTTAACATGTGCCTAGTTGCGTTACATCGTGACGTGTTGGAAGGTACAGAGTTACTGTCATTGTGTGATCCGTACATTCCTCGGACTCAAATCTTCAGGGTCATAACAACAGTACACCCAAAATGTGAGATTCACAATGGATACTCTCAGCTATCTCGGCAACGGCATGTGGGGGTACATGAGTAGTCGGCAGTTTCCACTTCCATTGTAGACTTTGATGACCCGAATCTCGGTAGTTGGGATGAACCTTAAACAGACTTTTGACAGCTCGGTTCGGCTGGATCTCTGGCCGAGTCTCCTCGCCCTCACCATCGCCATCTCCAATTCAACTCCCTCGCACTCCATCCCCCCTCTCCCCACAGAATCCGAGGCCACAAAGTGCGGGGGATTTGCTTTCCATGTGGGCGGGCGTCTGGCTGCCAGTGGACAACAACTCGGTATACTCAATCGAGACTCGTGGGTTGCTCCCCACCCCCCACGGGGAAACGGCCCTGGCCCACCAGACTACCAGCAGAGAGTCACCGAGCACCGGGGCAAACCTACAATGGACTAACTTTGACGACCATTGACACCCCCTATAAACTCCACTTTGTTCGCCCCAGCCCGTTTGTCATCTCTCCATCCCAAATCTGTTGAGCGATCATCTCATCCCATCGCAGCTTTGGACTGAGCGGGTACCATGGAGAAAGAAGCACCCTCTGGCCATGTGGAGAATGTCAATGCCGAAATTCCTGGTGAGGAGATTCATATCTCCAAGTCCAAGGTGACTGTCAGTGGAACGGTCCAGCTCACCGCAGGCACAATTGTCTATATTCCGACCCCGACTGCTGATCCCCGTGGTTTGTCTTGGTTGTAGGGCTGTCCTCGTGTATTAATTGACTAACCCTTTGGCAGACCCGTTGAACATGCCCAAATGGCAGAAGACTATGGTTTTGATTGCCATTTCTCTGTGTAGGCTCCCCACCGAACGAGCTGGGAGCTAGAAGCGTACTGATTTGTCCAGTCTCGACTATCGGGTTGTCACTCGTCTCGGGATTTGGCGGCCTCTTAGGCTTCTATATCCCAGCTTATGTGGCAGAAGGTAAAGGCTATGCCGATATTACCTCTCTCATGACCTACCCGACATTGACCATGTGAGTTTTGCTTCTGTTTACGCGTCTATATACATTAGCTCATCCTGGCCAGGGGTATCGGCAACCTGATTGGCATGCCACTGGCTATTGCAGTTGGACGGCGCATTGTCCTACTCTCCGCAACTGCTATCATGGTTGTCGGCGCAATCCTGTGCGCGTACGCTGACAACTTTGACTTCCACCTCGGAGCGCGTATGCTCATCGGTCTTGCCGCAGGCCAGAGTGAGGCTCTCGTGCCGATGATTACTCAGGTAAGCCATTACAGCTCCTGATGTTCGAATTCTATAAGACCCTGAGATTTAATATCGGTGAATGCTTAGGAGATCTTCTTCCTCCACGAACGAAGTACCTTCCTCATGCTCCAGCAGTCTATCCAAACAATCGCAACTGCCATTTTCGTTCTCTTCGCCAGTCCCATCGCAGAAGCCATCACCCCAGCGTGGTGGTACGGCCTCGGCGCCTGTCTCTCTGGACTGTCCTTGATTCTAGCCTTCGTGTTTGTCCCAGAGACAAAGTACCACCGCTCTCGCTCATCGTACCAAGAGAATTCGTCTACCGAGGGCCTGGACGAAGCAACAGTGGGCAAGGAAGGCCACATCGTTACTACCGAAAGACCTCCTCTGGACTTTGACACCTACGAGGCTCGTACTTGGCGCTCCGATCTCCGTCTGTGGGTGGGCTCCCCCGAATGGCGCAAGGGAATGGAGACCTTCATCGTGAGTTACATACTAATACCTATTGAGATAATCACATCGCGTCTAACAATTTCCACCAGCAATCCTTCCAATTCCTCCTCTTCCCCAACGTCCTCTGGGCCATGGCGCTCAACGGCCTAACCCTCGGCGTCAACATCGCTATCGGCACAACCTACGGCAACATCGTAACGGGATCATACAACTGGCCCCAAAAGTCCGCCAGCTACGTCAACTGCGGCCAAATCGTTACCTCCCTCCTTGCCCTCCCCATGTTCGGCCTCGGCTCCGACAAACTAATCGCCTGGTTCGCCAACCGCCGCAACGGCATCCACGAGCCCGAGATCCGCCTCCTTCCGCTCATCTTTCCCATCATCATCGGCACCTTCACAGCCGTCCTCTACGGGCTCGGCGCTGCAAACCCTTCCTCCTACCACTGGTTCGTGTACGTTTGGGCCGTGGCGGCGTACTACTTCACCTTTGTCGGGGCGAATATCGTGGCGATTACGTATCTGCTGGATAGTTATCCGCAGAGGGCGAGCCCGTTGTTGATTATTATCTGTGCGTTCCGGGGGATTATCTCGTTTGGAGTTAGTTATGGGATTCAGCCATTTATTGAGCGGAATGGGTATGAGGGGGCTTTTGGGACTTTTGGCGGGTTGACTGCTGCGCTGGGGTTGTTGGGTGTGCCGGTGTTTATTTGGGGGAAGAACATTCGGGCGTGGAGTGGGAGATATACGGTTGATAAGGAGTGATTTCTGCGTGCTCTGCTGTGCTTCATTCATGCTCTGAGATTGATGGGATGATCAAGATGGGTTTTGGGAATCTGGTTGGATGTTGGGTATGTAGATATGGCTGTGAGCTGGACCGGTGGTCAGTTCATACCTGAGCGAAGTTGTTAATTAATCCCGTGGGCATAGTCACTCGTTGCTATGAGGTGCAAATCCCAGATTTCACCTGTCTCAAATGCCCTTCTACAAACGTTCCATGCCCGTGAGCCCATGAGCCTTATCCCAATCTGATCATCACTATACAATTTGAAGGCCTATTCCTCGGGCAACTTTGAACATTCTATGTCTTCATGATTACATCGTTATCCAGATGACAGTCTCTTTGATATTATCCATTCCTACTTCTATTTCTAGGTATGACGAATCTGAGAGTGTGACAACCTCGGAGTAATCTATGTTCGATGCTACCGCAGGCGGTGAAAATGGGTGATAGAACCCTTCACTGACCGGCGGTCTCGAGTAAGCGAACGCTGCGACACAACCTGAGAAACCAATATATCATCGGCATATCCATATGATATGTGAATGCCGACCGGATAATATAAATCGGGCCTAAGGTGATTTCTGGATTTTGCTACGGTATCATCTACCTAATTTGCTCATGTCAACTATTCTCGATTATTGCCTGGCACCTTCCACCTTGTCAAAGTTTGACTATGACAGAGCCTTTGCTTATACAATGCCGAACTACGTACTGGGCTTGGATGGTGCGAGAAGACTTTCGATCAATTCCCGCTTCAGATACAATTAACACTTCTTTCCCTTCATTGCTAGGAATCAAGAGGTACTGATATTTGAAAGGAGATGATCCAACCACATCGCGCTTTTTTAATATTAAGGGATCAATGGTTTCTTGCGTCAAATCTAAGATAGGGGATGCTAGCCCAACCCTGCAATTTAGACTGATAGATCCGTTGCGGGTCAAGGACCCGCATCATAAACAACACGGGCTGGTTCCTGTTTCAGCCTTCAGAGCCGAAACATTCGAGGTACCCTCCAATTTTCTAGTGTGTGGTCGTCTTTAACCGGACGCGCTGTCGATTTCTACGAGCCGCGATCTGCATCATGGCCTTTTCCCATTGCACCTTGCCATCGTTAAGAGCGAGATTCAGCCGCTTCTTGAGTATGGAGCGGGGTAGTACAGAAAAAGCCCTTCCCCGGATCTTCAGACAATATCAAAGTTTACCTAGCTGAAGGGTGCAGAGACTAGAGTACTGGCCAGAGTGGCTTGTTTACTTTCTATTAGTCATTTGAGCATGCTGTGGCGCTTGCTAGCGCTGCGACTGCCGTATTCGTGACGGACGCCGTTTCTTCAGGAGTCCCGTTTTTAGGCTATGGTTAAAATTCAAAGTCCAAGTTCCCAATATGACTTTGCTCGCGAGCTAATGCCATCATCAACTCCCTAGATTAGGCTTTTGATGCCTTAAGAAGGCTCGAAATGGGTTTGAGATATTAGCCGCCGGCAAAATCTGTGGATACCACTTCTTCGCCTCTTACTGGGAAGCGAAGGCAGTACAGTAGTCATGGCTTTGGAGGTATAAATGCGGACATCTATCGCTTAATGAAACCGCAACTTCTTGCACCACCTTCACCAAGGTTTATGATCAAGATGGTGTCTTTCTTGTCTCTGGCCCTTGGCCTCCTTTCTATTACAGGCGCCTTGGCCCTGCCTGGTGATATGTCTGGCGATTTCTCTAAGCGTCAGACGATCACAACGTCGCAGACAGGCACGAACAACGGGTACTACTATTCCTTCTGGACTAACGGTGCCGGAACTGTCGACTACACCAACGGCGCTGGTGGTCAGTATAGTGTCAGTTGGGCAAACCAGAATGGCGGTGACTTTACCTGCGGAAAGGGTTGGAATCCAGGTAGCGCCCAGTAAGTTAAGACCGATCTTGCTGGAGCAGACATATCTGTAAATAGCCCCATTAACAGATGATCCTTCGTTGTTTAGGTCTATCTCGTTCTCTGGCACGTTTAGCCCTAATGGAAATGCCTATCTTGCCGTCTACGGCTGGACTACTAGTCCTCTAGTTGAATACTATATCATGGAAAGCTACGGAGACTACAACCCGGGCAGCAGCATGACCCATAAAGGAACTGTCACTAGTGATGGCGCAACCTACGACATTTACGAGCACCAGCAAGTCAACCAGCCGTCCATCCAGGGTACGGCCACCTTTAATCAATACTGGTCTATCCGGCAGAGCAAGCGGACCAGCGGTACCGTCACGACGGCAAACCACTTCAATGCCTGGGCTGCTCTTGGCATGAATATGGGTGCATTCAACTACCAGATCCTCTCGACCGAGGGTTACGAAAGCTCTGGTTCTTCTTCTATCACCGTTTCTGCTGGTTCTTCCTCTGGAGGTACTACCAGCTCTGTCAGTACCAGTAGTTCTACTACTACCACCAGTAGCTCCAGTGGCTCAACTGGGAGTGTAAGTGGATCCTTCATGTCTTCTTGAAATTTGACGAGCTGACAGAAAATCACAATAGTGCTCTGCCCTTTATGGCCAATGCGGCGGCAGTGGCTGGTCTGGGCCGACATGCTGCGCTTCTGGAACTTGCCACTACCAGAATGCGTGGTACTCGCAGTGCCTTTAAACATATGACTCTCCGGGGTATATGGAACCGGGGAGTGTGGGAGAGGTGACGGCTGGCCGGACTTCGATGTAGCTTTCTTCACAGATTGGTCTTCCATACATTCCGTCTATTTTGAGGAGAAGCGACAGGGTTGAGCCTTCTAGTAGATGAGTGCTCCTGGGTCGTCAGATGCGGCGATGCCATGCACCATCGCACTACGAAATCACCGATCGGTCTACATTACCGCTGCCTACTGCCATATGATAGCTTTCGTCATTGCAGGCCTCTTTCAATTCCATAGTTATAGTTTCATATCCACTTTCCTTTACCTCCTTAGGGTAGTAATGACGTCGAGACTGTGAGAGCTTCTGTATAAGGGTCGCCAGATTGCTCTACACCGACATCTCTGTTACTGTCATCTTACCCAAAGAAGAGTTTCCAGTTTCGGCAGCATGAATGCTAATTGCCTAGGTCAGTCGTCGGACCACCCTAAACGGGTAACTGGAAATGCTCGCCCACAAATTCAATACTGGGAAAAAGAAACTGTCCTTTGATATTTGTTTCTCTTTTTTCTTTCTTTCTTTTGGCGCGCTGACGTATCAAGAAGTCTCGGTTGGAGTACAACGGCAGTAGCAGGAATGTCAGGTGCAGATCAATCTGGAGACTCTTATTTAGACGCGCTAGGAATATCGAAATCAGCAAAGATTGTTGTATATTATGAGTGTTTCCTAGCTAGCAAGGTGAGCCATGCTTCGATTCTTGACAATTTCTCAAAGTAGCACACAGTCGGGGAATAACGTCGGCGGGAACCAGGGCCGCAGCCAGCAGCTTGGAGGGATCATCTCCATAACACGCATATACTTCTTGTTTGTCAACAAAAGCCCATTACGAAGATGGAGCTCCTCATCCGATGATGAAGTCTTCGCTTCATCATTTGCCAAGCCAGTCTCAAAAGGTAGTCGAGAACTCGCAACGAGGTCGTCGGGGGTTACCTCCTAATCGCTTATATACTGCGTCTGGCACCGCCACCTTGAGTCGTGAGACATAGTATAAGGTCAAAAAACAATTCATCTAGTCAAAACCAACCTCACTTCCTGAGTGCCAGTCTCGCACTTCGATGCGCTACTCGGTATTGCCTTTTGGTGCATTTCCTACCTGCAGCAGCCCCCGGTACTCCAGAGAGAAGGTTCAAAATAAGTGAAAGGTTCTACGGTCAAGAGAAAGATGCTAGATCAAATTGTATTATTCAACGAAGAAACCAAAGCTAAGGAAAAAGAGGGGAAAGGATAGGAGCGCGGGGATAGCAGCTTAAATACAACTGGCAGAATTTTCCCACCGCCTTCTTTGTTTGTCCTGCTCCGCTCCTGTTCCAGATTCGCTAGTCAACCGTAACAATACCCTAGCCCTCTGAGGTCTATCGTACTAGCTTATTGTAATCCGGGTGATCAGGTTCAAAATGATCTCCGAAGGTAGTTTCTATCTAATACTATAACCGCTTAGGGGGTCCTAGCAGATCGGGGTACTTTATATAGAAAGCCATCAATTTCTCTAGAGCGTTTTTGAGTCCTAGCTAGGTACTAGGTATCTTTAGGTTCGTTACCTAGGTACCTACTTAGCACGGTATTAGAGCTTCCGGTAATAGAGCCGGACGGCCACTATCTCCATTAGAATTCCAGCCTCTCGAGCGACTTTGTTATATAAAAAGATGGGTCGTGGTAGCGACTGGGATGTTGCTAATACATACATTAGTATATTTGAGATTACACAGCATAAGGGATCAACAGTAGGTTAAATACTTAGCGACTATATGATAGTTCATTGTTGGATCAATACTTACGAATCAAATCTCTTAGGACTCCAGCAGCTAGTTAAATTACGTACTTTTGGTATCTGGTTACCAACGGTATCCGGTCAAAGAGTGGCATTAGTCTTTACACCTTCGCTCGGAATATTGACTACGTCCTTAAAGAGATAGCCAAGATGATAAGGGTCAGTTTACCCAAAAGCCAAAGGATTTGCCAGGACGTAAACGAGGATTAGCACTTATCCCTACCAAAATCACAAGAATAGAGTGGACACAGATATAAGAACCTGCACCTAGTCTCCCACCTCCCTATTGACTGGCTGGCGTAGGGCAATGGGCTTAAGTACGTCTGGGAGGACGGGAAGCCCTGTTATCTACACCCTGTGGTCGCATGTACCTGGATACCCACAATGTTAAGGGAACACTGCAGCGAGAGTCCCTCTGGAATATCTGCCCTCGACCTGTCCCATCGTATCTTTTGTTAATCATCTCACCTCATCAAATGCACTCGTTTTACTCTGGAGCTGCTAGCAATTGTCGGAGAACGCCGAATGAACCTAAGCTATTTGTTCTGCTACCATATTAGTCCATAAATGTCGCAAAGTGGAACCATCCCAAATCGTATCTCATGTAGGCATCTCACTCCAAAAAGTATACAATATATTCAACTGCTTCAAAGCTACTAGTATTCTGCATCCTAGTGTCAATTCTAGGCCGGCCAAGCCTTACAAGGAAAAACACTGCCCCATGGGTCCTAGCTCTCGGAGCGTCTCATCCACTAGTGTAGTGGTCGCTAGTGCTTACGGTTGATCTGCATGCCGCAGCCAACGTCGTCGGGGTCTTGGCCGGATCTGCAGACTTTTAAGTGGGGCATTTGCTAGGATCCCCGAAAGGGAGATGTCATTTATCCTGGAAATGGCTTTCAAGCCTCTACCATCACTGCCGTTGTATTCGCTCTGGCGGTTCGCATGTAGCACAAAAAAGCCGACAGCAGCGCTTGATGAGGCTCAGTTCAAAAATATTCCATCAAACTGGAAAAGTCCAAACACTTTTTGAGCGAGTTGAGCTTTAAGTCAAATGCTCTCATCTCATGCTATTCGCCGTCCGGCAATGATCTGCAAATATGTCAGGGTGATGTTTTGAAAGATTTTCCTGTTTTATTATTGTCTACGGGAGCCATTTGGTAGGATCCAGTTAAGACCACATTAAAAGAACGCGGGCAGCAGACCGAATGCATATTAGATCGTGGAACTGTATTTGCACGTTTCTAGGCTGTATTTCAGAGAAGTGTAGATTAGTAGATGCAGTACCTGCAAATACTAAGCACAGATTCAGAGTGACATTGGGGTTTTTTAGCGTGACAGTTGAGCAATTTCCTATTTCATTTGTAGTTATTATTATTCTCTTGGAGTAGTGTCAACGACGGACCCGGGACTTACAGATTTACAGGCTGAGTCGACGTAATACCGTTCCTGCTTAGTCCACTGCTACCTTGCTCCACCCCTCAGTGCCTGCGTTCTATAGTACTCACTAGCTCGGCGGGTAACAGTACTTTTAGCCCTGCCGAGGTCTTGGCTGGTACCTCTACTCGGTATTCCGCCGAGACATCAAATTCCACGAGCGACGAGCGAGCGGTTAAGCCAGCAGTGACTGAAGAATGACCCAGCCTGATGAACGAAGAAGTGCTCAAAATAATGTAGGCAGAGTATCTGCGTGCCTAGCAACCCACCTCCAATACGTCGCACGGTGAGTGGACAGGAAGTCACAGATATGGTATATACTCCGGGGCTGCAGTATACATAGGGGCTATCCCGAAGGCGGACCGAGCCGTAGGAATGTAGATTTATGTACCCTCAAGGTACATATTCCTCACATTTCTATAGCGATAGGGGGGTGGGGGAATTTCGTTATTCTTTTCCTCCTATTACTGTTAAACCACGTTTCCATCCATTTGAATTCTTGCACCGGGCGTTATCATCATTGTCATTACCTTGCGGATTTACTATTGGCTGAACTTTATAATGATGGGGGAATGAGCAAAAGTGACCCGGCGAGAGGGGAAATCTGTGCAGTCTTCAGTCCGCAGCGTAGCTAACGGTAAGCGCGGTAGGATGTATTAATAATTGATTGATTTCTGCAACCTGGCCAGAGATCGGCTAAACAACCAAGCTAGGATGTGATTGCATGTGTAAGGATGATGGACGCGGCCTTCAGCAAGGAGAATGTCTGAAAGCAAACATCCAATTTCGACAAGATTCTGGCCACCTTGGCCAATAGCGGGCGCCATACTTAGAAGGCTTCTTCCAATCATGCAATGCACTTTTGTTCAGATAACTCAAGCGGTCGCCATTTGAGATTCGCCGAGTACCCTGAACGACCCGTCGCCCCCGTCACAGAATGACCTATCCCGTCAGAGCTATCTCGACTGGTATTCGTCGTGTTTTGGCCCTCAGTGCATTATCTATAGTGACCTTATCAAGTAATCAATGTCTTGAGCCACTATCGTCATCAAAGACCAAAGTTCACCACGAGCCCCGCCTGAATATGTTGATTATAGGTATAGGCTAATAACAGAGGAATTCCTGCGTGTGAGAGGCCGAGATCATCTTGCTGTGTCAGACTTTCACTAGGTCCAAGTAATTCAACCTACCGAACCGTTGCTATTCCGACAGCCTGCCTGGTTCTGTATTTTAAGTTCTTGACTCATGATAATCTCACTACTGTCTGAATACAGCTCTAGACGATGGAACCAATTGTGTTACGAGTTATTCGTCTCCACCGAGCCCCCACTAAGAACGCCATGCATGCGACGCCTGGTTTTTAAAGTTAGCCACCGCCACTAAAGGATTCACTACGGCCCACTAGCCCCAAAGGAGCGAGCCGGGCGCTAACTTCTCCCCGAGTATTGAGCAGACCGGGGATTAGCAGCCCCCGGGCTGCCAACCAAGACTTATGGTCTCCACGGCCACAGGTCCTAATTAAATGCTTCAGTGTTCCCAATTATAATATTTTTAATTTAACCTGTTAGAACAATTATAGAATAAACATTATCTATTGA
>JAXQJV010000568.1:0-17145 GCA_037042255.1 Penicillium sp. PG106-07D
GTCACCTGCTGCTGAACGGCGATAAGATGAGTAAGAGTACTGGTAACTTCCTCACCTTGAAGGATGCTGTCGACAAGTTCGGTGCCGATGCTACCCGTATCGCCTTTGCCGATGCCGGTGATGGTATTGAGGATGCCAACTTCGAGGAGGCCGTCGCCAACAGCAACATTCTGCGTCTGTTCACTCTGAAGGAATGGATCGAGGAGGTTGTCAAGGACTCTTCCCTGCGTACTGGCCCCGCCGATGCCTTCGCTGACAAGCTGTTCAATAATGAGCTGAACAGCCTTGTCCGTGAGGCCCAGAAGCACTACCAGGAGTAAGTCGTCCCTCGCTTTGACGTCGTGACATTGCATTGCTGACATTATCTTTTAGCACCAACTTCAAGCTTGCCCTTAAGGCTGGTCTGTATGACTTCACTGCTGCCCGTGACACCTACCGTGAAGCTGCCACTGCTGCTGGCGTTGGCATGCACCGCGATGTCATCCTGCGCTACATCGAGCTGCAGGCTCTGATGCTGGCACCCATTGCTCCTCACTGGGCTGAGTACGTGTGGCTCGAGGTTCTCAAGAAGGTCAGTTCCTTTTTCTCTCTGAATTGCCATGGGAGCGATTAGTCTAACCATTTCACAGTCCGAGTCCATTCACTTTGCCAAGTTCCCCACAGTTCCCGAGCCTCAGCTGGAGCTCACTGCAGCCCAGAACTATGTCCGCAGCACCTCCTCAAGCATTCTGTCATCCGAGGGCCAATTCACCAAGCGCCTGTCCAAGGGCAAGGCCTCGAACTTCGACCCGCGCAAGCCGAAGAAGCTGACGATCTTCTACGCCGAAAAGTTCCCTGCCTGGCAGCAACAGTACATTGACCTGGTCAATGAGCACTTCGACCGTCTGACCATCACCATCAACGACAAGGAGCTCAACGCTCAGGTAGGCAAGCGTGGCGAGATGAAGAAGGCGATGCCCTTCGTTCAGAACCTGAAGCGCCGCCTGATCTCTAGCCGTGAGTCTCCCGAGGCCGTCTTCGACCGCAAGCTGCCCTTCGACGAGCAACAGGTTCTCTCTCAGATGATCGGTGGTCTGAAGCGCACCGCCGGTTACAAGGAGATCGAGCTGATTGCTGTCAACGAGGGTGGCAAGTCTGGTGAGGTTATTCGCATTGGCGAGAACGGCGAGGTTATTCGCACTGGTGAGATTCGAGAGGGCCTGAGCGCTGAGAACGCTGTGCCTGGCCAGCCAACCTTTACCTTTGCTAACGTGGAGTAAATGGGGTTTGTTACCTTGAAGCTATAAATGAGGCTTCAACCCTGTTCTCGTTTGTCTGTTCAAGAGTCATGCTTGATGAGCCCATGCTATGAAAAAGAATAAATGCATTCCCATGGTTCTAGATTGAGATTTATAGTAAAGGAACAACGGACCACCAAACAGAGGCTGTGGTGAGTCACCTAGGTGACGATAGCCTTAAATTGCAACCCCAGGAAGTGATTCGGCTCAGAGCACGAGAATTTCCCGGCTGATCGGCCGATTGAATGTCTGCTCTGGGCAAGCGAAGAGGGCGTAGGAAGCAAAATTGAAACTGTCCTTTGCAATCAGTTCAGGGGCCATTAATGTTTACGCTGTAGGCAGCTGGGCGGGGGGGCATTATTAGCAGCTGAACTTACATCAACTCAGCTGCAACTGTTTATGGTATGAACAGTTCTGCAGGAACATAATTAAAGGATATCAAAATTACGGAGTAGTCCTGGTGGCTACATAAGTCTAGTGGGAGCCAATCCTTCTTTACACCGCCTGGTCTCCTCCCACGAAACCTGTACTCTTATCCTTTGACTTGTACAACAAAGCAGCTTCCGTTCGTTTGATACAGGCATAATCGAGTGCTGCCAGAACTTGTGAATGGCAAGCAAGTCTGACGACATTTTCATAAATCATGTGTGGGCCACCATCGACGCGTCTTGGGTGGCTCTCTTCACAGTGTAGACCTAGGCTCGAAACGACACTTCCGCTCAATTCCTAGAGCCTCAAACTTGTCATAAACAATTCCACTAGCATGGATTCGGCCCCTCCTGAGACAGGCCAGTAAAAGCATTTAAGCACCATAAAAGTATTACTAATATGTATAGATTGGAACTCCAATGATGAATTCTTCAAATTCACGGGCGGCCGCTTCATCATGGATGAGGAAGAGAATCTCCAAAAGCGAGAGATCAAATTTGACCTTAATAGGCTTGCAAGAGTCGCAGCAGACTCAGTTGGAGCCGCCCAATGCCTTTCTCTCAAGAAATCCCCCGAAAGCATATTCAATAAAGCCTTCCTCATGTCTATGGATGACGAACGAGAAAGTAATAGCGAAGGTGTCAAACCCGAATGCCGGCCTCCCGCAGTATATCACACTCGTAAGTGAATTGTGGCCTGATAAGGCTTTATCGAGCATGAGAGATACCACGGTTGCAAGGCTGCACTTGACGAAGTAAAGGCCCTGATATTGGAAACTGACGAGGAAAGCGCCGCGTACGAGCGTTGTTGGCGCTTTGAATAATGAATATCATCTCACGGGCTCATTGTATGCTGCATCTCCAGCGTTTCCTGAAACAGTTCTTGAACCATACTAGAGTAGGTCCAGAGCAGTGAGACCTTTATAATAAGAATGAGGGGCTTCAATATCACTTTGTTGGTCACGAGTCGAACTATACTCTGAAGAATTTTACCTGCGCCTCGTGGGAATATGCACCAATGATTAATTCAGACGAGATGAGGAGACCGGAAGTAGTGAAGAGCGGGAGCGAGTTTTATATTATACAATGTGGTTTATCAGAAACGCCGATCGCTATGCTAACACTGGTAACGTACGTGGTACTCCTCCAGAAGAATCAGGGTGCAGTTCAGCTATATCGGTGTCTCAGGCGGGGCCGCTTGCGTTTGTCAGCCTTGAGCTTCTGCGCAATGAAGTTCCAACATTCAATTGGTGGCCGAGAAGCAATGTGCTTGCCGTTGGGAGTGAAAACTTCGATTTGAGGGTAGATTTCCGTATCCGCATTGGTTTCTGAGTTCGAATTTCGCTTCGTGCGGACTTGAATGCTGACTTCAACCCAGCCGCAGCCTTCAACGAGGATATCGGCTGACATCACGCGGTACGGGAGTTTCGGGATGGGAATCCCCTTGTCCTTGACGGCCTTGGCAACTAAAGAAGGGAGATTCGATGCGGTGGTGTCCCACTTCAAATCAAACTTTCCAGCTGAGGCTATGGTGGCGCCAGTGCCTTCTTTCATGAGGACTGTTCCTGCATAGGGTCGCTGCTCAGTCTGCACTTCAATCGCCTTCTCTGTCTTTGTCACGTGGGTCTCGATGGGTACGAAGCACGCGGCCAGGATGGTATCTTCCGGGTTCGCTGCGGTGATGCGCACAAGACCCCCACCCAGGAGGAGAGACTGGCCGGGTTTGACGGTGCATCGATCAGGCTTGATCCGCTTGGTCATGATCAAATCACGCTTGTGCTCATCACGCACGAAATCCTCAAGCTCGCCACGTTCGAGGCCCGGCAAGTCGATGACTTCCCCCTTGCCGTGGCCAAAGGGAATCCTGATAGGGGATACTGTGGTTCCTGGCATGGATGAGACCACGGGGAGCACGGGGTACATGTCCTCGCGTGGAGCCGGAGGAAGCAAACTATCGGGATCCAGCAGCGAAGCCTGTCGTTGATTAGGAATCTCGTACTCTTCCCGTTGGCGGTCGATCCATTCGGCCATATTCTCAAGGCCCCTGGAATCTTTGGGATAGCACGCCTCGATGAAGCTGCTCTTTCCCACATTTGCCTTTCCCACTATCCAGATACCTCCTCCGTGCTCTTTGATCTCCTCTTTGACTTGCTTGGTCCACCAGCCACGGTGGGCACTAATCATGTGCACATTGCCGAGTCTCACGTCTCTTCCAGCTTTTCCTAGAGCATCGCGGAGCACAGTGCGGACATATTCCATCTTGGAATCCACTTGATCCTTCGTTGCTGCCAGCAGATCCGAACGCGTAATAATGAAGCTCAGAGTCGGCAGCTTTCTACCACCACGGTATTTTTCGTTGGCTGATCGTCGGTTTTTGGAACGCTGCTCTTGAACATAAAGCGCTTGATGGATGCGCGGTATGAGGGACATGGGGAAGTCGGCGGCATCTAAGATATGATAGACGCGATTGTTTTTGTAAGGCGACTCGTTCATCAGATCTCGGATCGAATGGACCGAGGGTTTGGGGGAGGAAACGGCCTTGTTATGGTGTATCAAGTCGTGGCAGCGATCGCAGACGTGAGAAACTCGCGATGAAGCTTGTAATGAGTAGTTGTCAGGTACAACAGCCTCATCTGGAAGCGCGCCGCCTTGATATTGGTCAGTAAAAACCTCTCAGCGTTTCCAACGGGGGCATGTCTCGTAGAACCAACCTTTAATAGGTATGGGGGCTGTCGGTTGCACATCCTCCCCAAGACCGCTGTCTCCTGGAACCGCATGGGTTGCATCTTCCACTGTATTGCTTTGCCCGATAGCCTCTTTTTTGGAGGCTAGGAGCTTCCGGGTCTGCTTCCGACTTGCACTATAATAGCCCGGTTCATTTGGCTCGATCGTTTGCGAAAAAGCACCGCAACCCGGACAACATGTTGGTAGGACATCAATCAAGTTCTCAGGATCGGTCTCAGCTTTTCGTGAAGGCGATACCGTGAACTTGCGACACTGGTTGTGTCTTTGGTTGATGGGGGAGCGGTTGAGCGTGAGTGTGGCAGCGGGGCATCGTGAATATATCGAAGTCGCCAGTCGCAAAGAACATGTTCTTGAACCGAATCGCAAGCTGTCGAGCCCCAGGGCTCTAGACAATGCGCCCCGAGCGCAAAGTGACATGGTTGCGTACAGCTGGAAGTTGCGGAGTTTCGGGCGGAGCTTTTTTGCTGGCCACGCGCGTTATCGATAAGGCAGGTAAGGCTGACAACCAGGAAGGAATGGGATAGAAGCTTCAACATCTAGCAATTTTCTCCGTACGAATCATGTCTGTACTACACTTATCTAAATGATTGCATTCTTTAATAAGGGCCAGGACCCAAGCGCATATCAGGATCTTTGATTACAATGAGGATTACGTAGATGGTTGGGTGGGTTTAGATATCGTCCAGGCCTTTTAAATCAGAGCAATTATTTTGCTCAAGGAGAAGGCGATTGACTCTGCCAGAATAACCTCATGAAAGATTAGAAGAATATTGATACAGAAATTCGCTAGAGACCAAAGCACTCAATAAACCTTTTGAAGCAGAAACGCCGTCGTGAAACATGAAACAAAACCCCGTTGCAGCCTGTTTAAGCGCGGGCTTTGCCCTTGCCCTTGATGTCGTTTTCTTCCTCCTCATCCTCGGAGTCACTCATGAACTCGTCATCATCATCAAATCCAATGAAACGGCGAGGTGCTGGCTTTTGCACCGGCACAGAGGGCACCGCGGAACTTGAAGATGCGCCATTGTCCTCTTCCTCGTCCTCGTCATCTTCAGAGCCAGATGAGGTTCCTTGCTCGCTACCTTCGCTGGCACTGGTGCTAGATCCACCTAGAATTGCATCACGAAGATTGTCCGTCCATGTCCCGTCCTTCATTGCGGCAAGAACTGCCTCCCGGGCCTTCTCATTCATCTCCTCCTTGTCATCCATCCATTGACCATCAATCTTTTGCTTTCCACCACCATTCTTGATCTCATCCTGACGCTTCTCTGCCATTTCGACCACAGCCTGCCACCGCCGCCGGCGCTCCTCCTTCTCTTGCTTATCCATTTCTGGCTTGACCGCGAGATACTCGGCAAGCGCCTTAGCCTCATTGACGGTGCGCAAACGGCGGCCATCTAGGTTGCGACTCGAGCTGTTGTTGTCGCCCTGATTGCGCTTGCGCTTGCTGGCCATGCGCCCACCCGCGGCGCGAAGTTGAGATCCGAAACCACCCTTACCACCGCAAAGCGGCACAGAGAGGCGGATGGGAAGGAGGGTAGAGGCAGAGCCATCCTCGCGAGTGACCAGGGACTGGAGAGAGTCAGAGGAGGCGAGGATTTGCCTGTTGTTGGTTGTAGTGAGGATGAGACGTTCAAGAGAGATCGAGGTGGGAAGGCATGAGGCGACTTTGTCCGTCAGGTCTGAGATGCTCGCCGTGGAAGGAAGGGCGAAAGAAAGAGTAGGTGGGAGCGACAGTCCCGGGAAGGATGAGAGTAGGATGTTGATGTTTGACTGCGCCATATTGAATGAGTTGTTGAGTTGCGAAGCTCAAATGTGGAGGTGACGAACAGTTGGATCGTCGCTATCAGTCAACGCCATCGAGATAAGCTGGGCGGCGATCGAAGAACGCTAATCATGTGACTGGTCACTTTTGACTCAGCAAGCCAGCCCCGCCAGCATCACATGACCTGACCCAATTAGTTTGATTAGGGCGGAACCCTACCGAGCCCCGAAAAGGAATATCGCACTTTTCTCAGCGCGCAGCTCCACTCTTCGATCTTTAAATCACCCATCCTTTCCTGACGTTGTCAAAGCGATTCCACGAATTGCGCCAGGAACTCGCGACAATGTAAGTTTTCTCGACCAGAAATAGTCGATGCTATCAAGTTACTGACAATGCACCAGGCTTATCCCCAAGGCCGACCGCAAGAAGATCCACGAGTACCTCTTCCGTGGTATGTAACCAACCCTCTCGCCGACGCCTCGACCTGCCCGGGTTGCGCCTCCCGTTGGCACGGTGCATGGACGCAACACGAACTGGAGGAACACAATTGACTGACATTTGGATTCTCAGAGGGTGTGCTCGTGGCCAAGAAGGACTTCAACCTTCCCAAGCACGGTGACATTGACACCAAGAACCTCTATGTACGTCGACTTTGACAGCCCGCTATCAATCAATCAGCACATGCTAACGATCCGGTTCCAACAGGTCATCAAGGCTATGCAGTCGCTGAACTCCCGCGGCTTCGTCAAGACCCAGTTCTCGTGGCAGTACTACTACTACACCCTCACCCCCGAGGGTCTGGACTACCTCCGAGAGTGGCTCCACCTCCCCGCTGAGGTCGTTCCCGCCACCCACATCAAGCAGCAGCGCTCCCACGCTCCCCCCCGCGGCATGATGGGCGGTGAGGACCGTGAGCGTCGTCCCCGTGCTCCCCGTGAGGGCCGCGAGGGTGGCTACCGCCGCCGTGAGGAGGGCGGCAAGGAGGGCGGTGCCCCCGGCGAGTTCGCTCCTTCCTTCCGTGGTGGCTTCGGCCGTGGCCGCGGCGGTGCTGCTCCCCAGCAGTAAACGACTCTTCTTTGATGCCTTGGTGCCCTGTCATCTGCTTCTCGGTCATCCTTAGGGGCTGATGTTATCGACTTCTGGTCCGGAGTAGGGAATTGGACATATCTAATACTGAAAGGGGCTGGTCGACGGAACATCTAGACGGTCCCCATTTTCTGAGATTTGGGGATACGGAAAAATCAAAAAGTTAAAATAACGTCGCTGGCTTGATGATGTAGCTAGTCTTAATGGTACACTCATGACTCAGTGCAATTGCTGTTCTCGTACGATTTCGTACACGTAGGCCCATAAACCAAAGAACGACATTGAGCTTCCGCTTACCCGAGCGATGCGCATCCTGATTGTACTCTGTTTTGTTAATTGCAGGACCCCTTCTACGCGAATCTCTTCCGATCATATCGCACCACTGCCTGCAGAATCACCGAGGCTCCGGTGGCACAGTCATCTGCAGAGCAAAACTCTTCGGGATGGTGGCTAAGTCCATCCTTGCAAGGCACAAAGATCATACTAGTCGGAACTCGTTTCGACGTAAACACACTATCATGCCCAGCACCACTCATAATCGGCCGAACCAGCGCTGTAGTGTCAGCAACGGGGGCATCAGCAACAACGGCAAGAGCTGACTGCTGGACACAATCGATGCAATCGTCATGGAACTTGATAGCCGGCGAGTCAAAGTCAAGCGTCCACTCAACACGACACGGCTTGCCAATCCCAGCACCTTCTGCCGCAGCAATCTTGTCAAACTCGTTGCGCAGCTCCTTCTCGACCTCGGCGACTAGTGTTGTCTCAGGACCACGGATATCTAAGCTAAAGCTCACTTGGCCAGGCACAGTGTTGACGCTCCCAGGTGCAACTTCGATAATACCCACGCTGGCGAGACATCCTTTGGCAGCGGCAACCTCTCGCGCGCGCACCATCATCTGCGCAAAGGCGTACAATGCGTCGGCACGATGCTCGAATGCAGTTGTACCGGTATGCGTGTCTCGCCCGATAATCTTCAGTCGGAACCAGCGATAGGCTTGGACTGCTGTGACAACACCGACGCGCTGGCCAGCCGAGATCAGGTGTGGGCCTTGTTCAATGTGCAATTCGAAATGGGCCGCCATAGGCGTTGTCCTGTAAGAACATGGTACACTGCCCAGGTAGTTGATCTTCTCTAATGCCGACTTCATTGTCTCCGGGGCCGAGGCAGCTGTCGGAAGTGATGCAACGGTCGGTACCTCCTTGAGGTTATGGGCTTTTGATAGGGGGATACATTCGGCCCAGACTCCCGAGGCGATCATGCTCACTGGGAATCGCGCGCCTTCCTCGCTGATAGACGGTTAATTGATCATGTCAGAAGCAATTGGGAATGTGGTCATACTTGGTCCAGTTCACGACTCCAACTCCTCCTTCCGTCTCAAGTCCCAACTCATCCATTCTCTTCAGTGCTTCCACTCCCGATAAAACACCGAGAATCCCATCGTACCGACCTCCGGTAGGCTGTGTGTCAAGATGACTGCCGATAAATGTCGCGGGGACATCCTTTCGTCGGCCTGGACGCACGGCAAAGATATTGCCCATTTCATCGACTGTGATCTCGCATTTGAGTTCCTTCATAGTCTGAATGAACCAGTCGCGAACGCTTTTGTCTTCTTCGGATAGCGCAAGACGTTGCATTCCGGTCTCTGTTGGATCACTACGAGCGGTTTAATACTTCTCTCTGACAATATTCAGTGGTATAGGCTGTGTAGGTTGCAGAACATGAAGCGAGACTTACTCGCCCCATCTTATCCCCGACCCCCATTGGCAAGAATGGTGGAGGTCCTTCGCCAATCGCTCCTTGTTGACTCTCAATGCCGATACATTGGCTTCAGACAGCTCCGTGGTCAACATAGCTCGATAGCTTGACGTAGAGAATGGGCTAGCAAAGCGTGAAGTAGCTGGTAGCTTGGGTGCTTGTGAAGACAGTCTCCCCAGCGATGGACGTGCCAGTGTCGTACGGATCAAGTGAAAACCGTACATGGTGAAACATGGATGTTCTTATAGCCAGTGAAGGGTTTCTCCAAAATCGGTTTCGGAACTGCCATTGATAAGAGAGCGGGGAAAGACAGCGGTACAAAGTCCGCCGTCGATGGGACTGATGTACTTGCGGCCCCCGCATTGGGGTAGATGGAGTAACCGCCATAAGTCCATGGTATCCCTTTCACCAGTCATGTGCAGACCTCCCTGTTCGGCTCTTCTGGATGTTCAAACTATAGACGTCCAGAGCTTTTAGTAGAACTTGATTTTTTGAGATGCATTTCAGCCGTCTTTCTGTCTACCACTCAAGCCTCCGGTCTTCCAGCAAGGCAGTACTCTCGGTACTATGATCTCCTCGGCGGAAAAAACGAGCAATCGGCTATTGCGATCGGGCCTTAGCAATATACCTATGGGTGCAGAGAATCTTGTGGTACTACAATAGATTGAGGCCGAGCGAAATTCCTTAAGAACTATATAGGTCTTTGTGATCAGAACATCATTTCAGACACATTGGCGCCTTTATCCAGAGAATCCGCTTCCTTCCGAAGGACATCAGCTCTGAACCTTCTAAAAGCAGTCTCAATTCGCTTCTTCCTCTCGGGATCGGCCGTAATATGGCGGCTTCCTTTAGCTGCTCCACCCGCGAATCCTGATGATTGAGTTAGTAAACTAGCAACATTCAGCCAAAGATAGGCTCATGAAAAGGTCCTCATACCAAGTTCTCCACCCAAGAACAGGCCACCAAGTGAGGCGAAGAAGTAGGTTGCAACGTCCCCAAGGGTTGTGGGCTTCAACAAAGGCGTCAGGTCGGGAATAGGCTCTGATAGATTGTCAGTTCAAATTTTTTTGTGAGAATAATCTATGCACTATGGGGTGAGGTAGGGAATGTACCGGTGCGTCCATCTGCGAAGACAACCTTGGTAGGTCTTTCCTGCGCTCGAATAGCGGCAAAGAAAGCCTTGCGTGTGCTCCGTAGCCGAATGGCAGCATACAGGCCCAGTCCCAGGCCTACTGCAGAGCCAACCGTAGTCCAGAGGGAAACAGTCGAAGCCGCTGACTTGAGCGCATCCCGGTCTTCGGCTTGGAGGTCATGTTGCATATGCTGGTCGGCGAGTTTGGCGAGCTCGTCGCTGCGGCGACGCCGGAGAAGGGCAAAGGATTCAGCCATGATGAGATGGTTATCACAGATGCAAGTAGATTGCTGGGAAGTAAGTCAAGGAGCAAATTATGAGCAGGCGATGTTCGTCTCCGCTGAGCCGGTTTCGAACAGCCGCAGGCAGCTTTGGAGGCAACTAGGAGTGATGACGTCACATAGCTCTGGCCCACCCGTGCGACAAAGCGCAGTGAGAGAGTAGCTGCATTTGAGCTTCCTGATTACCGCAGGAGACATTGAGATTTACCAGACA
This sequence comes from Penicillium sp. PG106-07D, assembly GCA_037042255.1. Taxonomy (NCBI): domain Eukaryota; kingdom Fungi; phylum Ascomycota; class Eurotiomycetes; order Eurotiales; family Aspergillaceae; genus Penicillium; species Penicillium sp. PG106-07D. The sequence continues at coordinate 10,688 of JAXQJV010000568.1, forward strand.
ATTGATGTAGGAAAAATATAGCATCTTGGAATTTCCTTGAGCACGGCACAACGGGAGAATGGGCAGACTGATCGTCAGGGACATTGATGGCGCACCCGCCACCCGATTGGAGCGTTCCGTGACGCCTAGATGTGCTGTCTTTGCCACGATAACTTCTCAACCAGCTTTGCTAGAGGCCTGCAAGATATGGGCTTAGGTTACCATAGGCTCTAGAGAAGACACACCAGAGATGTCCTACCAATGGCATTCCCCAATGAGCTCGTCTGACTAATACCTACCCTTTTTGGTAACTATAATCTAGCCAGGGTACATTGAGTCTTTTTGCAGACCTGGGCTCTTCCAAGATGGGAAAAGCCGAGCCTTCATCGCGATGCTCCATGATTACGGGGATAAACCTTGTTGAAACAACAATTCCAAAATTATCGACGCGTGGCAGCGAACCTTTAATCATGTGGGGCCACGCCAGATCTACATAGTTTTGACTTTAGCCATGCCACACCGAATTTTTAAGTACACACCGCGTGTGACGGGTATAAGTCTAAAGTTCGATTTTGCCTATCAGCCTGCATTGTTTTCGTCTCTACACCGAAGTTCTTAGTCGTTTCCTGGTGGGGACTACTGTTCTGAAACCTACGTCATCAGAGGTTCTTCTGCCTAAGTGTGCTCTTACTAAGTTACTGATTTTAAGTCGGCGCATGCATAGGTGACAAATCTACCGGGGTGGTACCTACTAGTCACACCTATATAGCCTCTGAAATCTCAAGACGCCTCCTTCTTGGAGGCTGAATCACTATATTCATAGATGGCCCAGAAGCTGATTAGCTGGCTCTTATCAATCGCACGCAATCGTATGAAGAAGTGGAATCTTCATGGGTGCTGCATTAGTCTAGACATGACTCTCAAAAGTTCAATATCGGTCTTTCTATGCAACTGAGCAGTGTTGTGAAAGGTCGATGGTCTTCGATGACATATCAACGGCATGACCACGGTTCGAATGTCGATCAAGCCAAGACCTTGTTCTAAATATCCTTGGAAGCCGATCTTCGAACAAACATAAGCTCAACAATTCCACAATTCGACGTTTATTTTTTCAGCTCCACAGTTTCCAAAAATGGGAGAACATGCAAAAGAGGCATGGAATATCTCTCATTGACAAGAAGTGGCAAAAGGGGGCACATGGATACAGCCCTTGCTTTATCATGTCTCCGAGAACCATGCCGATTGGGCCCCATGAGAGCATCTTTTTCCTTTTGCCTCCAGACCGCCCAAATTTTAACGCTACACAACCTTGTTTGTCCTGCATGAGCTGAGATCAAAGGGGATGATCCCTTCGTAGGCTTTATGCACGATGGCACATAAAACGTGTCGATAAACTTCCTCTCGACTCACGAGGGCTGAGCACCCAGCTCCTTCTCCACTTGGATACTTATAGTCTGATCGCAACGAGATCGTCTCCATTTGAGTAGAATAATTGGTTCTGAGGTCTGCTAAATCATCAAACCATACTATTCTTTGCTGCATGATCACACATGATTCTGCGCATCATCTGCGGGCCGTCTGCGTAGTTCTCCCGCTTTTTCCCTTAGCGAACCTGGGCAGCAAGAAACGACGGTCATTCATATTTAAAACAAGCTTTTCCGAGTCCAGGTCTAAGTAGAAATGCCAGGATTTCGAGAACTTGAGCGTTGATTTGAAGATTCTTGATCAGCCTTTCTGGTGATACATATTCGACTATGGCAGACGGGAATATTAGAAGCTCTTTTCGTTATCACCCGGACGCTGTCAAACCGGACGGCAAAGAGGATTCCAAAGCGTCCCAGTCGCCCAAATCACTTGAAGAAGGTAGCCCTTCGCCACCCACTTCAAAAGCCGAGTTCGTGCGAGATGAGGTCATACAAGGAAATGAGAAATTTAACCGACTTGGCTGGAAACGCCTTACTATTTGTCTCATCGTGGAAGCCGTTGCCTTGGGTAGCCTGAGTCTTCCTGCCGCATTTTCAACACTTGGAATGGTGGCTGGTGTCATTTCTTCCGTTGCTATTGGGATCGTTGCCACTTATGCTGGCTACATTGTCGGAGCCGTGAAAATCAAATATCCCCACGTCGAGAACTATCCAGACATCGGCCGATTACTCCTGGGCGAAACCGGCTTCTGGCTGATAACCTGCGCCTTTGTAATTTCAATTATGCTAGGTGTCGGCTCTCATTGCTTGACTGGGATTATTGCCTTTGTGAGAATTACAGACAGTAATATTTGCACGGTGATTTTTGGGTTGATATCAACTATCATCCTTCTTTTGGCTGCCATTCCACCATCTTTTGCGGATCTCGCTGTCCTGGGCTACATTGATTTTGCATCGATCATTCTCGCTATATGCATTACAATAATTGCAACCGGTGTGCAGAGCTCTCAAAGTCCTGGTGGCCTGTCAAGCTCAACATGGTCAGCGTGGCCTAAGGAAGACGCCAATTTCCCAAAAGTTATGGTCGCTCTCAACAACATCGTTTTCGCCTATTCGTTCGCTCCTACTCTTCCATCATTCATGTCCGAAATGCACACACCTAGGGACTATGTCAAGTCCGTCTACTCGATTGGAGCAATTGAGATCTTTCTTTACACGTTGATCGGATCACTCGTCTATTATTTTGTTGGTCAAGATGTGCAGTCTCCTGCGTTACTGTCAGCGGGACCTCTGGTCTCGAGAATCGCCTTTGGCGTCGCTCTCCCGGTCATCTTTATCTCCGGTTCAATCAATACCTCTGTGGTGGCTCGGTATATCCACGGCTATGTCTATCGCGACTCCGTTGTGCGATACATAAATACCAAGACGGGCTGGATTACATGGATCACACTCGTGTCCGTCCTCACCTTTCTCGCGTGGATTGTTGCTGAAGCAATCCCAGTCTTCTCCGACATGTTGTCCATCACTGCGGCCTCGCTTAATTCCGGACTTTGCTTCTATGTCCCCGCGCTCATGTGGTTTGTCCTTCTGAAAGAAGGGAGCTGGTGCTCGCGGAAAAACATTCGAAATGCTTTCTATAACAGTGTCGTTTTCGCACTTGGAATTGGTATTCTGATTTGCGGCATGTATGCCAATATTCTCAACTTGGTAAGTAAATCCATGTTCTACCAGACGCGGGAGACGGCCATCAGCTAAACCAAAGAAAAACAGATAGAAGAGTCAAAGACTGAAATTGTTGGTCGACCCTTTACGTGCTCAGTGACTGAGCTAGCTTAGACAGGGAATCAAGCGTGAAGTGAGAACTGGACCAAGAAGGATATGATTTAACGCTGAATGCTGGTATGCTATTGTCGACTTTGACTAGCAAAGAAAGGGAGCCTTTGCATAGTACCTCTTGAGGAAGAAGCTAGAAGGGGTCAAATATATTATTTTAGTGAATTGATCGAAACCCATGAACCCAGATCCTCTCCAAGGTCGCAAATAAGACACGAAAAGCGGTTGTTAATATATATGGCGGAAAGACGTGGGACGCATCACCAGAGTACAACTCGGCTATCAGACTATCTGTTGCAGCTTCTGGCTGTGAACCTGAATGGCTGGGATCGAAGAATCTCGATGCAATCCTCTGGGGACGTAATATCTTGGGATAATCTGGAGATAGTTTTAGTTTGAATTCCTCATCAAGAAATTGAGGGATTTCTTACCCATAGCGGCTCCCAGGTTGAGTTACGTAGGGAAAGACCACTTTCCTGATCATTTCCGGCTTTGCCACCGTGTACCCGTCGTCGCCTTTTTGGACAACAAATTTAAAACTCCACAGGCGGTCCGACGGCAGCCCGAAGCGTCCCGCAGACAGATAGCCTAGGCAGGATTTCCATTAGCCAATTCTAATAATTCTCTCCCAAAGGATGCGGAGGTCCCGCATTCCCCTTGCTGCTCCCCCACCTATGAGCGCGCTCTCTGCAACAACTCACACACGGCCCACGCCATACATCTTTTATGGATGTCTTCTATGTCTATGGCGGATATAAATATGAACATATATCCGTCTTCTAGTGGTTTCCTCCGCCACACCAGCGGAAACCATGCATGTCCGAACTTGGTGTCGTCATTATCGACCCCACGTCCCGCAAAAATCATGGGGCCCCCATGGGAGAGTCCATTAGATGTGTACGCTAAATAGGGGGAACTCGATCCTTCGATTTCAAAAATTATCACAAGGATTCTTCCGCAAAATCTATACACAATGCCGGACTGGACGCATTTGATTCGCTTTATCGCGGTTGAGGATAGCCTCGTTCACCTCGGACAACTCGTCGACGTAACTCGCGATATCGGTCGCGATAGCGTGGATGGCGTCAAGATTGCAGCATACGTGATCGAAGGAACCATTTTTGATGGCAAGGTTACCAAGCATATACTGCATGTCAAGCAGGTAAGCGTGTCCCTAAATTTCAACGGAAGTGGAAGACTGATTTCTCTAGTTGCTGTCTCCTGTCTCGAGAGAGGACTGTAACTACATTCGATGCTTGGGACTCAATTACACCGACCATGCCAATGTGAGTCAGAAAATCTCAACGAAGGCATTGTAATAATAGATAGCTTACTGCCTTCTAGGAAGCAAACATGGCTCTTCCCAAGGCCCCGATTCTATTCACCAAGCCCCGAACCGCCCTAATCGGACCCTACCCCGCCGCCATCAACGTTCCCAAGTGCGCGCAAGACGACACAAGTGACTACGAGGCTGAACTTTGTCTAGTTATCGGCAAGACTGGTCGCGATATTCCGGAAGAGGAAGCACTGGATTATGTGCTGGGATACACAGCGTCAAACGATGTCTCTGCTAGAACCCTCCAGATGCTTACCACGCAGTGGTCTTTCTCCAAAGGGCTTGACGGCAGTTGTCCAATTGGTAAGTTAATCTACTCTCAATTTGTCTCGTATCTTCACTAAATTATATTTCTCTGGAGGACCCGTTCTGGTTGCACCATCTGTGATCAAAGACCCCCAGACCTTGTCCATCAAGGCCATTCACAACGGTGCTACAGTCCAGGACGGGCATACCAAGGATATGATCTTCTCTATCAAGCAACAGATTTCGTATCTCTCTCAGGGTACTACGCTGGAAGCTGGTACTCTCTTCTTGACCGGAACCCCGGCTGGCATTGGCTACTTCCGTCAGCCGAGAGTTGTTTTAAAAGATGGCGACGAGATCTCGATCAAGATTGACAAGATTGGAACTCTGGTCAACAAAGTTCGCTATGATACTCGGTAAAGGTTCCCTAGGTGGGGTATTTTATAGAATTCCTCATGCATATTCGAGGTGGTTAGAGCTAGGGAGCTTAGCCACAGAATAGACATCGAAAAAACCTAAATGCGATCATCTTGCTCAAACTTAAATAAAAAATCTGTCTCATAGAACAAGACATCATTGAAGACTACAAAGGGTAAAACTTTATCTGATCCCAATCGCGGATTTTTGCCCATGACTTATGCAAGAGAACGAAAATCCAGTATGAGTGACTATTTGACAAAAGCACCCAACATAAATAAGTGCCTTTTCGTCAGAAATCCTTATATTTTCTCGTTCTCGACATGCAACTCACTCTGTGATGGACAAGAAGCAATACAGTCTTGCATTATCAGAACATTACAGGCTATAGCCAAGGTACACCTCGATCATGTTTCAAACTAAAGATAAAATTCGAACAAACATTTCAGGTAGATTCGAGATAATATAGACCCAGATTTAGCCCTTATTTCAAAAACCAAGATGGGACTTCAGGTCCCCAAACAGCGAGCGACTCATCTCCCGCTGGACCATATCCGATAGGTGTCTGGTCATTAACCAGGTCTCCATCTGCGTAATGCTCGATCATATTTCCAGTAGTGTCCCACCAGTAATCAAAGATTTGAGAGCCCAGAATGTGTCTGCCAACGCCCCACACAGACTGATAATTCTTGTCGGCAAGCCACTGGTGTCCAAGTTTCTGCGTGTCGAAGTCATGAACCTCGAACGAGCAATGATGGACATGCGTTGTTGCATTCTTGCTCATGAAGAAGCTGTGGTGGTCGACGTAATCGGTGCCGCGATCAATGTGAGCGAAAAGCGAGACGTTCTTCTTCTGGCCATCTACCTCCAGGTAGAGGAAGTCTGTCGGCACAATGTTGAAGTTGGTGGTATAGAAGTTGACCAAATCGTCAAATTTCTGGGTGCAAACTCCGAAGTGTCCAAGCTTTGGCTGAGCGTCAGTTCTTTGTCCTTGAGGTTTGTTTCATAGATGTACGCACTTTGTGTACAGCCGCAGGGCCTGGCTGGAACCGCTGAAATTTCCGAATGCGAGGCTTTTCAACCTCATAGTTTACAGTGAGTTTCTGAGGGTATTCTCCCTTCTCGGCAGCTTCCTGTCCGAACATCAAGTTGACCGGAAACCCTTCGGGGTCTGTCAATGTTACCATAAAGCCACCACCAGGAGCATCGGCTAGCTCCTGGAT
>JAXQJV010000569.1:0-17096 GCA_037042255.1 Penicillium sp. PG106-07D
TCCGACGGTAGCCAGCGCGCTCAACTATTCTTTCGTTTTTTGGTTCAGCCTCCCAGCGCAAAGGTGTATTGTGAGACTCGGGCTGGGGATACTCCCCCGCTACCTCCGCACGTACCTCGATCGAGCAAATGATGCGGAGTACGGAGTACAACGTCCCCATTTCTCGTTCCCCATCCTCTGTTCTATGCACATTGCACACGGCTGCTGGCCCAACCGCAGCCAAGTCTCTCCCCTAACTCCTGGAATGACCTGGAATCTCTCGGCACCTGCCCCAGTCGCCCTGTATTCCTCTATCCAATGCTTTCTGTTCAGCTTCAAACAATGCCCGACGTATCCTTTTACATCGATCTGAACTAACACTACCGACATGTGTGACCGTACCGACAGGATTGGCAAAGGCTTAGTTGCTCACAACCCGGTCCAATATGGTCACATCTGTCGGAATTGCAATGCCAGATGACGTTATCAGTACTCCGTCAGCGCATCTCTAAAAGCCCGGGTTGCCCGGATCTCCGAGGAGCTGGCAAAGGACATGGCATACAACTATGTATAGGTCAAGCTTGGCAGACAATCCCGCCAGCTGCGGTCTGCAATGCTTCATTTTTCATAGTCAAGGAGACTATTGCCAAGGACAGCGGATTGCCAAGCCAGGGACTACTGGGGGGTCAATGCGGATCTTCTTCGCTCCTTGCGCGAGCTATCGCCATAGTGACTCGTGCCTCGTGGAGAACTGGATCTTCTCCAAGGCAAGCACTATTGCTGTAGACAAGACACGAAAAGACAATGATTTGTTGGCATTGGAGATACTGACCTCTCGCGAGGCTTTGCTTCTACTCCACTTGCGGCTGTGCACATCACGAGACTCGCTTTCAAGGGCTCCTCAATTGAGAATCCAGTTGAACAATCCTTAGGGGATCCGTGAGGAGCCGTGGAAATCATCGAATGGTTCACATGACTCGTTTCACCTTTCCAGCCAGGCCTGGCGGCCACTGCTTCTAGACCTTGGTGGTGGCGAGGAATGTTATGGGATCCCAACGGCGGCACTAGCCATATCTGATCTATGAATACCTGCCTGACCACGTGCTCGATTGATCAACCACCTCTCCCTATGAGGTGAAGGTCTATATCTGACAAGTTTTCAGTTAACTTCCGATTTAAGCTGGTCAGATTGATATTTTCTGAGTTTGCAAATGCATTAGCGAGTCTCGCACCATCCAATCGCACCTATCCACCGCATGCTCGCTGACTACGCTAACTCTTCATGGCCGAATGAGTATCAACACGTCAATAGGAAAGAAGTGATGGTCAAAGAGTATCAATTCAAAGTACACTCAATCGAAGGCTCGAGTCTGGTTAAACCTACTAGCACCAGTTCAATCACTGGCAATCTCTCCATATAGTTGTCCAAGTACTCAAAAAACTGTACTGCTCCCCACAAGCTGGATAGGGCTGGGTCACATGCGGAAACCTCCATCTTATCTCTCAGCCCTACAACAAACTCTATACATATCATACCAACCCAACCAAAAAAGCACCTGCACGTCCTCTTGTATCGTTTTAGTAAACCAATATCCTCAGTACACCTATACAAAAACCACCAGCTGAAAATTACAGACTGTAAATTTTCACTCTAACCTCTAGATCCATACCAATTTGCAGCCCATTTCTCCTCATGGACCCCTGCATTACCAGACTGGTCTTTGCCACCTGCATCCCGAAACCCGCCCGCAGTCGCAGAACCGAAGGACCACAAGTTTAGCAGCGACACCTCACATCTCACATATTACACGTATCAGAAACCGGAACCCGGGGCCCCGGGAGAATCGGGAACGTGCAGCATGCAGCATACTTCGTTTTCCCGGTGCCGTGTCGCCGGTTCAAATGTATATGTAGGTACTGGTTTCTCCTTGAGGCATTTCGATCCGCGTGATCTAGATTTGTCTAAGACCAGATTAATGAAGACTCCTAACTTAACTATTAGTGTTTACCTGATCAAGCACAGAACCTACCGTAGGCAAGACATAACATCACATCCCGGCTCGGCAAGGAAAGAGCCTGTTTTCCACCCGCAGTCTGGAGACCGCGGGGAATCCCAAGTTTGTGGTTTTGCTTTTTCTCATCTGTTTGGTTTTGTTCTTCGGTGTTTAGACATTTTTGGTAGAGATGTGTCTTGTATCCTGGGATCTAGAAGTTTCGACGTTTCTTCCTTCCAACTTTCTGTTGCCTAGGTAAGACAGAGGCGAATTGAGTTCTAGATCTCTATGTGGTCTAGGCCCTTGGTCCAGGAGACCAAGCTCGATGCCATTCTCTACCCTGCCTTAATTAATTGACGCATGAACGTAGCTATCATCCGGCTGACGTTAACCATTACAGAGCATCTTGCTGAGAATAAGAGCGTGTAGAAACTTTCTGTCCTTTATCCCTGAGTATAGGTAGCACATGATGTTGTATCCCAAAAGAGCCGGATAGATATCAATGTCGCCAAATACTTCCCCGGTCCTGGAGACTTCCAGGGGAGTTTTGAGACATGGGTCTTCGATAAATCCGGTGGTCAACTTTAATGGGAATCTGCCTGAATGGGCTGACTACGATATCTACGTGATTCATGTGCTGATTGCGAAATTTGTGATGTTGAACATTAAGCTACCTAGCATGGATCCTTCGCCTGCCTGCAGGAAGGATAGGACTGATGCAGCCTCGCGGCATGGCATGTCAGCGTCTAAAGAAACTCCTCATGACCTCGATCAAACGAATTTGATAAAGATGAAAAACAGAGTCTAGTTTAAGCGAAGAAGCTATGAGCAAGAAAAAAAAATAGAAGGTTTCAAAAATCAAATTTGCCTTCATGTCGATCAGACATCTAAGCGGATGACATGGCCGTGGATATCTAAAGTCTTCAAAATCCCCGAAATCTAATCAAAAAGTTCAGGGGTACATGCAAGATAAGCAAATGTCAGAAAAATGACAAGTCTAAAAGCGTCCCAAAACGGTAGTCCAATCTCGTAAACGCCAAACGAAAAGCCCGTTCCACGCAAAGCGGTCTTGCGCTTTGGCAATGTAGATATTTTCCTCCTTTCTTCATGCAGTGTGACAACCGAGATAACAAAAGCCCAAAAAAAGCAAGCCCAACAAAAAGCTAAGGCTGGTAGTCCGTGGTCGCGTTTGTGTTTCTCTATCCGTCTCCTTGTGGAAAAGGTACCTTTACTCAACGGCCGAGGCACCCTCGCCGCTGAGGACAGGGTTGACCTTCGGGTTCCACTTGAGCTTGAACTCCTGGCCCAGCTCCTTGCGGACAGCCGCCTTCACAGCCTCCAGGACGTTGTCGAACACACCAAAGTTGGCGGGGTTGTTGGCATCATTCTCGCCCTCCTTGCCCTGGAAGACACCGGTACGGACCAGGCAGGTGTTCCAGCCGTACATGTTACCACCGATGATATCGGACTGGGGGTTGTCGCCGACCATGTAGATGTTCTGGGGCAGCTTGTTTTCATTGTGGATCTGCTCCATCCAGGATTTGAGGACCTCATCGGCGTAGGTGTAGGTGGCACGCTCAGGCTTGCCGTAGACCACACGCTCCAGCTCAACACCGGTCAAAGCCTTGTATTGGGCTTCAATAGAAATGCGAAAGGCGCCCTGGGTCAGACGGGGCGGGCCCTTGTGGTCAGTGGGGAAGACCAGGTCACCCTGCGAGAAGTAGATAGGGATACGGCTGGCGATAGGGTCCTTGGCACGGGTGAGCAGCTTGCCGTCCTCGGACAGCAGCAGATCGATGATGAGTTGCATGTCGGTGGCGTAGTCACGGGAGTCAGCAAAGACCAGGATAGCGTCAAACTTCATCTTGGAGAAGTCACGCGGCTTAGCATCAGCTCGGTCCTTGTCGGTGAAAACGCGCCAGGGAGAAATGGTGGGATCCCAGGCCAGGATATCCTTGGGGTGAACGACATTCTTAAAGCCGTAGCTCTCAGCGACCTCACGGACCTTGTAGTCCTCACCACCACACACAAGAACAGTTTCGTAGTACTCTGCCAGGGCCTGCATGGGAGTGTGCGACTGGATAAACTGGTCCGTAGAGATAGGAGCCTCCAAGATCTGAGAGAGCTGCTCACAGCGGGCAACCTCGGTCTTACCGCCACCGTTCGTGAGCAGGATGTAGGGGATCTTGATGCCCAGCTCGTTGTCACCGTTCAGCATCCGCAGGGCCTCCTTGGCCTCCTCAATGGGCTCATTGCCGTGTGCCAGCACACCGTCAATATCAAAGGCGAAAGCCATGTTCTTTGCGGTTGCCACTTTCTCCTTGGACATATCCTGGACTTGTGAGGCCAGGATATCCCGCGAGACGGCCGGCGCACCGCGCTGCATAGATAGGCGAGACCGGCGCGGCGAACGCGGGATAGGGAGAGAGGTACCAAAGGAGTTGCGTGAACCGCGACGCTCCTTCATGGAGGGTGACAGGCTCAGGTTGTGCATGAGGGCGGCGGCATCGCTGATGGAGCTGCGAGTAGCGGGAATCTCGACAGTGTTGTCTGCATTGCTGGGAATGGGCAGGCCGGAGCCAGAACGCTGGAAGCCGGGACGCCCTCTGCGAGGGGCAGTAGGGTCGACACCGAAGTCAGCATCATCAAAGCGAGGCATGATGGGTCGATCGTATGGAGATGATAAAGTGGAGAAGAGGAAGAGGGTGGAGATTCAACGGAGATGTATGTTCTGATCCTCAGGGTATGGAGAAGCCACCGGCGAGAGATGACCAGGACTCAATTGGACAATAGAAGAATAGGCAGAAGAAGATCTGGAGGGCGTGGAATAGAGTGATAAGGGGAAGTTCCCAGAGACGAGAGGGACAGCGTATATATACAGGCACAGGCTGTGAGATCCCAATCTCAATTGGACAAATGAGGGGCTCAATCCCAAGGAACGTATGAATTTTGAAAATTGTAATGAAGAATAATAAATAAATAAATAGATGGGACCCATTTGCGAGAGTACGGGGGGGGAATCCACTTCAACGGGTACCTCATTCCTGAGAATTATCGTCATCAATCATCATTTGGCAAGAGGACGTCGTTGCAATTGGGAGTGGATCTATGGGAGGTCTGTGAAGTGTGTGCCACTGTGCCAGGGGAGCGGGACAGCGAGTACAGGGTACCTGCATCGTGGTGGCGTTCACCATGTTTGACCGTGTACTCCGTACTTTGGACTGCATTTCGGAGGACGAATGCCTCAGGAGTCGGCATCCTTTTTTCAGCATGTGTATTGTAGGCCAAGAGCTCCGGCGGAGTAAATTCAAGAGATAGTGATTGGATACACAGGGTCTTAGGAGGCCAGCGTGAAGCAGCGCCGCCCGCCGCGTGGGTCGGAAGACGCAGAGACGTGCCGGAGACAGTCCCGTCGGGCGAGAGTCAATTGGCGAGAAGGAGATGTTCGCCCGTGGAACGGCATAAGATCGATGGAGACGATGACGATCGGAGCGGGTCAAACGCTCTTTGTTCGGTCGGAAAGGTGATGTCATCGGGTTACGGTGCTGAAAATTACAGAAAGTTTGCAGTTTGCAAGGTACTTCTTTGCAGTCAGCACACGGACTAGTTCATACAAATACATACCGATAAGAAATCGTACTTCAATTTTGGGTACGGCATTGCTGACTATGTACGACTTATCTCATACCTGAAGGTCGAGCTACAGTATATATGCATTCAGCATTGATCCAAGCTGTCACAGGACTGAAGACAAAGTCTAACCCGCTGCGATCAGCATGAATAACACCAGAAAAGCAGGGCCCTTTGCACTCAAGCATCCAATTGAAAATTCGCAACGCAAAAGTCTAACCTCCTGCAAATTGTACAATCCACAGCCATTATTATTACAACTTACCGCAATTACACCACAAGCCTACCCCTCCACCCCACCGCTTCAGCGTCGACAGCGTCATCGCCTATCGGGCCTGTAACTAACCACCCCACCTGCAACTACTTCTTGACCCCTCCATCCTGTTGAACCTTCCTTCTTCCCTCACACTCACACACACACACCAATTGACCTAATATCATGTCCAACGGAAAGACTTTCACATTGAGCAACGGGGTCAAGATCCCCGCCGTCGGCTTCGGCACATTCGCCAGTGAGGGTGCCAAGGGCGAAACCTACGCTGCCGTCACCACTGCCCTGAAAACCGGCTACCGCCACCTCGACTGTGCCTGGTTCTACCTCAACGAGGATGAGGTCGGTGAGGCTATTCGCGACTTCCTCAAAGAGAACCCCTCTGTCAAGCGCTCCGACATCTTTGTGACCACCAAGGTCTGGAACCACCTTCACCGCTACGACGATGTTCTCTGGTCCATCGAGAACTCTTTGAAGCGCCTCCAGCTCGACTACGTCGACTTGTTCCTGGTACACTGGCCCATTGCCGCTGAGAAAGAGGACCAGGAGCACCCCAAGATTGGCCCTGATGGCAAGGTGAGCCCACGCGACCATCCACATTTCACCGACCCGCGCCGCGCATGAAAATTGGAAAACTCGAAGCTGTAGAAACCGTGGCTAACTCCATCCAATACAGTACGTGATCCTCAAGGATCTGACCGAGAACCACGAGGAGACATGGCGCGCCATGGAGAAGCTGTACGCCGACGGCAAGGCCAAGGCCATCGGTGTCTCCAACTGGACCATCCCCCAGCTAGAGAAGATGGCCAAGTTTGCCAAGGTGCAGCCGCATGTCAACCAGATCGAGATCCACCCCTTCCTGCCCAACGAGGAGCTGGTGCAGTACTGCTTCTCCAAGAACATCCTGCCCGAGGCCTACTCCCCTCTGGGCTCGCAGAACCAAGTCCCCACCACCGGCGAGCGCGTCGCCGACAACAAGACTCTGAACGAGATCGCCGAGAAGGGCGGTAACACCCTGGCTCAAGTACTGATCGCCTGGGGTATCCGCCGCGGCTACGTCGTGCTCCCCAAGAGCTCCAACCCCAAGCGTATCGAGTCCAACTTTAAGAGCATCGAGCTGAGCGATGCCGACTTTGAGGCTGTCAACAAGGTTGCGGAGGGCCGTCACTTCCGCTTCGTGAACATGAAGGATACCTTTGGTTACGATGTCTGGCCTGACGAGACTGCCAAGAACATCTCTGCTTAGATTTCAAAAAGTTGTTTGGAGGAGTAGGAAGATGATATACCCGAGATGGGGATGGTGATCCTTTGGACAGGCAGAACCATGTGTAATGAATTTCAGATACGAGATAGATGAATTGGATTTAGTATCCTGCACAAAGAGCAAGAACCCCTCTCAAGCCGCATGTAAGCCATGCCATAATAAAATGAAGATCCGAATTTGCAAAAATCGCCCTGTCTATTCATCCGTATCCAATCTTTCAACCAAGCAATGTGATTCATCGAGTTAAATTGCGAAACAAAAACGGATTCCCGCGCTACGACTACGCCGCCAATGAGGGACGCGGGCATTCCTCCTCCGGACGCACTGCCCCTCTTTCTCTGCTCCAGAGGATTGATACCCATGTTAGCATTGAAACTGACAGCCGCCACCGCTCACAGGCTACGGCTTTCGGGGTCATCTAAGCCCTACGCTTTGACAGCTCTAGGGATCGGGATCGGGATAGAGATAGGAGGAGGCAAGAACAGGATAAAATCTTGTAAAATCTCTCCGATTCCTGGCGTCGAGGATCTGAGCTTGCCCTGGCCTTTACATGTGTACTGCTAGGACTGGTGAGAAAGGGTCCATGTACTTGATTCACTTGTGTACCTCTACAGCTGTGGTAATACTGCACATCTGTGTGGGATGTACAGCTTGTATAAGTCGTTACTAGTTATTATCTGGCCTATCGGATACACAATCACAATATAGTGGCCTCAAGCCTGTAAAGTGTTAAAACGAATTTGCCCAAGTGCTTACCATCTTTGTGGAAACTTGGTACCTACGGGTAGTATGTCGTGCTCCACACAGTCAATCTCGTCGACGCTACTGCTTACAATCAATCATCGATAATCTGATCCTACAATATGCACTCTTTTCTCCTCCACCGTCAATACACCTCCCACACGAGCCCAGGAGCACTCTGCTCCGACTTCCGAGGAGGAGTCCCCGACACCTGCAAGGACGATGTCATCCCGCGTGTAGCTCGGAGCCCCTGCGCCACTACCAGCACGACCGGTCTCCACCCAGCCTTAGCCTCGCAAGAGGAAGTCCGAAGGGCTGCTAATCCAATGCACGTAAGGAGGACAATGGCTAATTGTACAGTATGTAAACAACTAGTACCAACATTACACTGCATCCATGTACGAATTTACTGAACCATAAACCTCTGGTAACGTTCTGTGCCTCTCTCCTATGACTGGTCTTGTTACAAAGTGCGGAAACGCCCGGGGTGGCCGGTGGACAGATCCGGGAAGACATTTCAGTATGGAACACCGAGGTGCCCGAATAATGAGGTATGGGCGGGCTGTGCGGACCAAAGGGAGGGTGTATTGGTTGGATTGAAATTTGAGTGAGACGAGAAACGGAGAGAGCTGAGTGGCAGGGATGCTTTGCTGTCGTTTTGAAGATTTGGGAAAGCACATTTAAATTGACATGTGGATTTGGGGGCGTAGTTTAGGTGTGGATGGAGGGATGGTGGCTGTTTCAGCCGCCGCATTCCATATCCAACACTCTTTTGACTGGCCAAAGTTTGATGATTGAATGACAACTACTTCCAGTTTACTGCAGTTATTCTACCAGCTCAAGCAGCCATTCCGCATTGAAGACTTGGGCTGCTCGACTCGGATACTCTGCCAAGGGCTGTCTTATGCTTTGCAATCTCACACAAGTTAACTACAAACTCTTCCCTCGACTATCGCAGCCCGTCATCTCAGTCCCAGAAACCCTAACCCCCACTTAGGACGCCCATTTCAGGCAAGATGCAGCCACCCGGGCCGTAAACCAAAGCCATGCCCCACGCATCAAAGCATGGCTCATGGTGGCGGAGATTAATTGCTTTATTATCCCCGTCTGAGTTAGCGAATGCTTTGCGCGGTAGTGGACTCGGGATGTTAACGGGATCTTTTGGTGACGGCCGTGAGACCCTGAGCGTAGGGAGTACGGAGGTAGTCAGGTCGGAATTGCTGTTGTACGGCGTACTCTTTTCGGATTGGAGACTTTCAAGCTCGGGGGCAGAACCCGATGGCTAAGCCGATGGGTAAGGTTCAAATGGCGAGTAACGACAGGGGTGTGTCTCTTGTCAAGGTAGCTACGGTATCTCGAGACGTGTACCGAGATTTTACACATCTAGCCTAGAGAGTTTATCAAAAGCATTCTCGAAGCGAACGGGTAGAATAGGAATAACTTAAACGTTAAGATGCAGGATTTGCGAACTTGACTCATCACCATCATCAGCAAGCTATGACCGCAAGCCGATGGTGATCCTCGCTGATGACCAACACCTTTGGCGACTTTCCATGCGTGCAATCGTCAACGCTCACTCCGGATAACCCACTCCGGTTAGCCCGGATGACCTCGAGCTCTCTACATAAAATGTGGGATTAGCCTAGGTGATTTGCTTGCTCTGCATTACCGCCCTGGAGATGCAGCACTGATTGTCGCACCGCACGGCCGTGGATCTGCGCGTTGCAGATGCCCGTTAAGCAGAGGGGTTCAACGAGAAACTGTTTCTTGTAGTTGAATATCACTCTGAACTGCAATTGAAAAGATAACCGGGGCTAAACGATGGAGAAAACTGAAAATGCAAAGAGACAGAACAGCAGCGCAAGTGGTATCTTGGAACAACGCAAATGCAGAAAAACTCCCATGAGCAACGAGCCGTGGACCCAAATTAAACAAAGAGATCATCAGTGCACAGCTCGAGGAATGCACAAGGTCCACGAGTCAACACTGTAACCAGTACTCTAGACGGAACCAAACATAATCATGACCGCGCGCGCACTCGCCGAGGCATCGGCGTGCACCCTGCATTAGCCTCCATCACACTCTTTCGCTTCTTGCCTTCTGAGCCAGTCGTGCTCCTCGTTGGAATACCACTGACAAATTGTTGCTCACTCCCATTGCTGCTAGCCTTGGATACCGGGGCCGACAGGAGTGACGAGCTCGGCGACTTGGGAACCAGCTTACGACGCGGCTTGGTAGGCGTCGACGGGCCTGCGGCGGTGGCGGGAGGAGCCGCAGAGGTCGCCGAGATGGTGGGTGGCTTGCTGACGTGCCCGCTGCCCGTCTTCACAGGCGTCCCAGATGTCATTGCAGAATCCCCCAGCCGCCTGACCCGTCGCGATTTCGAGGTCGTGGACACGGGCACTGCCTCAGTTGCTGGTGCAGTCGGCTCAGTTTCAACCTCCGCCTTCTGCGGCACATCGCCGTGGGAGCTAGTCGATGCTTTCTTCCCCGCGTGCTTGGTTCCGGAGCGTGCCCGCGAACGCCCCTTATCAGTCTTGGGAGCCTCCCCGTCTGACGGAGCCGGGGATGGAAGATCGCCTTCATACTCCACCATCCGCTCCTCATTCCAGGCGACCCTCTTGCGCGACTTCGATGCAGTTTTGCGACTACCAGAATTCTTGCGTTCTGCCTGGCTCTGAGTGTCGCTGTATGTCGCGGATGAGTTCTCCTGGGCCATGGCCTGAAGGGCATATTTGGGCATCAAGGAGCTGCCCCGGTTGTGCCTGGTATTACGTCGTGTCGCCAGCGCTAGCTCTTGAGCATCGGTTCGCTGCAGGAAAACAAACTCTGTACCTTTGGCCCGACGAAGAGAGATGGTGTTGCGTGAGGGGGCCGCGTCTGCTGCTGGCATTTTGACGCGAGTGCTCCGTCGGTTCGCAGGGCTTGCAGGGGCTGCCTCTTCTTCGGCTTGAGTCTCCTTGCTCACCACGTTCTCGCGCGACTCGTCACCGGGCATAGAATCTTCCTTGGAAGGCGAGGATCGGACTTTCACAGGAGAAGGTGAGTTAGCATCCCGGTCCTCGAGAGCCTTCCGTGATCGCGGTGTCGCACACTCAGAATCGAGCGACTCCTCCGGGCTCGACGACTTATCGACCGTGTCAGACTCGTGAGAACTACCGAGGGCAGCTTTAGCCGCACGCTTGGCCATAGCCTTGGACAAGAAGTCATTCAACACCTTCGCGTCCTCTCCGTCCAGCGAGCTGCGCAGCGCTGATCGCACAAGGGTTCCTTCTTGCGCTTGGGTCAGGTTACGGACGACCTTTGTAGGAGTCATTGTCACGTCACCATTCCCTGTCTGCACTGCACCGTTGCGCGACACGAACTCTTGATTTTGCTCGATGGGCTTTGCGTCAAACTCCTTCTTGTCTGAATTATCAATAGATAGGGTATCGTCAGAAACTACCCTCTTTAGTGGGCTTCGGAGTGATTTGAAGAGAATCGGTGATGCGGTTGCCATAGCGAGATCCCCATCGGCATCAAACTCGTAATGATCATGTATTTCTGTCGTTTGTTTGTCGATTGTACGTTCTGCTGTAGCGTTCGATGTCTCATCATAAACCTCAAAGGGCGTATCGGGTAATTTGCCTGGACATTTCGTTTAGCGATATTCCGACAACACGCCTACATTCGCCGAGTGCACGAGACTCACGTCGTTTGCGAGATGCCTCTGAATCCCATTTTGTTTCCACGAAAGGAGGTTTGGTTTGCTCGCTCCCTCCATCAGCAGGTTCAGCCGATTCCCCAGCACCAACACAAAGACGCTTTACTCCGCGTACATAAGCCGCATCCTTGGACGTGTTGATAGCCGTCTGCAACGCGTCTTGCTCCAAGGCGGTACACGACTCGAGAGTCTGCATATTGGAGAAAAATGGCTGGAAGCGCTTCCACAGTTTTCGCTTGAGGCCGGGCTTGAAGGGAGTTGCTGGTTTGCGCTCCCACAGGCGGGGTATAGCGCGAAGGGCCTTGATGGGTGTGAATCGGAACGAGTTCTCGTCGGCGAGAGGTTGAGGGGCTTCGCTATAGCAATCGCGCCAGTGCGCGTTAAATTAGCAAGGTCAAGGCGATATATAAGGACATTGAAGTGCAAGCGCAAGTTTTCGCGAAGATGAGGGGTTATCTGGAGAATCAATAATAGACGAATAGCCCCTGACCCAAGCACGTCACCCAGCAATTCACCACAGCACACCGGTTCGGAAAACAAGACAGAGACCAGTCTATCGATGAAAGAGGGAAGATGACCCACCATGGTTGCGCCTGCGAAAGGGCAGGATCGGTGCCCATTGTTAGTGTGAACGCGCGTGGAATGTGTCAAAGTCCTCCGGTATTCGATGTAGGGTGGGAGAAGCCTTCGGGTGGCCGAGGTGCGAGGAAGCGACACAGTTAACGAGAAACCGATCGCAAAATATTCGATATGGAGAAGGCTGTTTGGTAAAGGATACTTTGTCGTAAAAATTGTCGGACGTGTTGTGGTGGTGAAGCCGTTAGTTTTGCTTAACTTTGCTTGGGCCAGCAGTTTGGATGGGACCCGCGGCGTTGCCCTGCCAACCGCTTCATGGCACACTGCCAAAATCGTCGATTCTGGGAGGTGAGGGAGTTCAGTATCTACGAGAGTTTCGTAGACCCCGCGTTAATTGTAGAAGATGTATCGGTATAGTATGATGGTAAATTTGCGGATCTTTATATCCAGGGATAGGGGTAAGCATACAACATGGATGTCTGACGTCCAAGGCCAATAGGTGGAAAAGACGCAAAGGACCACAGTTGGAAGGTTGACACAATGCTGTGCATTAACTCAAACTCTGTTGCCAGAATAAGCCGGGTATCTCCTGTCGTACTGTACGCTTTCTCCATTTGAACTGTTTTTCCGTCTATCCAGCCATGCACGCAATTCATATTGTCTAGGTTTGTAGCTCGTTTGTCTGGTCGTGATTCTGTGCTGTCAATTACAACCACAGAACACGCTAGAAGTTAGCGACGTATAAGAGACTTGGGCTTTTATAATTGAGCAAACTCTACAATTACATCTGGTTGACTTTTTAATTAAAATAAAGCAGAAAAATGGGATTGCCCGTACTTCATATTTGTCATCCCAATTTCCGCCCTCGATAGCGATCAACTACGTGGACGATGGGCAACCTTTGGAGAATCTGATACCAGAGGAACTGTCAATAGTGGATTGAGAGTTCAAATACTTCCTTTTAAAAAATCTCTCCCGCTAGGTAATAGCTGTACTCATTCACCAATCTACGAGACAATTCCATTTGCACATGTCTCAGAGCCCGTGGGCGGGAAGTGGAATTTCGGGTTCTATGGCTATCCTGCTGACCTCACGGTACATACCCACAATCTGGTAAACGGTTAGTTGGTTCACTTTGATCCATCTCCATATATGGCAGTAGAGTATCTTACCGATTATAATTTGCTGACCCGTCATTGAAGTATTTTTGGAAAGTGACACATACATGTCAGCGCAATCGTCCAGGAAGACCTGATAATATAGTCGTCAGTAAATGTCGATACCGATTACTCAAGTTGAGAATACCCGACGGACCTCATGCTTCAGTGCGGACCTGTTTTTCCAACCTTCAATTTGCTCGGGGTATACTTTGTTCCCTAAGGAGCTTTTGAGCATAGGCTTGCTGCGGTTATAACGGTGGGAGACTTACCCATTCGGTCAACAGCAAGCCTGGAAGGACCGCGTTGATACGGGTCTTCGGGCCCTGGGATCCTTTCAGGCATTGCAAGAGATGTAGCCCTGTTGGAAATTGTCAGAACAATTCTTTCTTCTCACGGGGCCATATCTGCCATACCGGCAGCTTTAGTCACAGAGTAAGCCATACTGCTACCACCAGCGGTTATGCCCTAAGTGAAACCATTAGCGAGAACAATCAAGCCCCTCTAGGTGGAAGAGGCGTACGGCAATGGATGACGTTGCGATAAAAACGCCACCCTCTGGATTCGCGTTGAAGGTCGGAGCGGCTTCCTTGAACAGGAAGAGGTTGCTTTTGACATTAGTCGCCCAGCACTAGAGAAGTTTAGTATCATCAAGCTTCCCAAACATCGAATCGTTCTTACTTTGTCCCATTCATCTTCAGGCATAGCATCCAGATCCCCAAAGTTGGTGAATTTTGTCCAGCCCTGGGACAGTCAGATACCTGTCAAGACCTCGATCAAAGCAACTTACTGCATTGGAGATGATGATGTCCAGGCCGTTCAACTTCTCGATTGTGGTCTGGACCAGTTGCACACAATCTTGAGCAATACCGGCATCCTGTTTGGAGACATGTGTCAGCAGACAATTCGAGCTCTTCGGCCCTTGAACTAGAGGATGAAGCGTTGCGTACTCCTTGAATGGTGACTGCTGTGATACTGTGCTTTTTGGCCAATTCTGTGGCGAGCTCTTCAGCTTTTTCCTGACTGAACAGATAATTGATAGCTAGGTTGCACCCTTCGGCGGCGAATTTCTCGGCCACAACCGCTCCAAGACCCCTGTTTAGTGTCAGATGATTGAGACTTTCGAACTGCAGGGACCACATAGCAAAGCAAGTAACACACCTTGCCCCGCCGACAATTAGAACGTTTCTACCACGGAGGTCATACGGCATGTTTTATGATCGCTTGGAATAGTGGAAATGCACTTGCGAGATCTCTAGCTCTTGGAAGGAGAACTTTTTGGACTTTGTTACATGATAAGCGCCCCCTCCCTCGGCGTAACCTCAGCAGCCTATGAGGGGTACCCCGCAAGTGCGGCAATGCCGACGTGCCGACCCCCCGAGTGAATTATTGAAGGGTTGGTTCGTCAGAGAAACAGATACAATCGGGTAACTGCCCTACGTATGTTTTCCTTCTCTGGATCACTTCAAGGTAGCCTCCTTTGCGTTGAATCATAACTACATATAAGGGCCTCAACCCCGATGAGAACTCTATACAACAGCCATGTTTAGCATCTGTCATAGCCAGTTCCCATTTCCCCAGAATATGCTTAATGACATGAAAACTGGAAATATTCCCAATTGGCCAAAGATGAAATCTGATCTTCTAATAGATCATCTAGCACGGGAGCGAAAGGGTTGAACTGGAAGGTCTCGTTACTTTCCGGGTTCGAAGATCCGATCAAGCCTGCTGCACTGGAATATTGATTTGACCGAGGACTTTCCTCTCCAGGTGTGTAATATGGGCCTCGTGAACGGAGTCGCGAAGAGTTCGTATCGGTAGAGCTAGGGATCATGTTAGCAATGACCGAAGTGGTAATGTTGGCTCCTTACTTCCGCTGAATATTATTATCAGGGAGAGGAATTGTCGGCTCGGCTGATTCAACGGGATGCGAGCTGCTCTCTTGATGCTCCCCAGTGCCACGGGTTTCACGCAGAAAGTTCATGATACCGTCGGTGAGTCTGCGAGAGCCTTCTTTCGATATTGGCTGGTCGACTGATTTTGAATTCTCAAGTAGCGCTCGATACAAAGAGATTTGATTGATCTGGCATCATGTCAGCGGTGGAATGAAGCCAAGAATAAAAAACCGGACTGACCCAATATGCCGGAAGGTCCCAGAACTGCTGCAGATTCTCCATTGCTTCCATTCCTTCTTTGAGACTTGACTCAATCTCTCTACGGGTACCACATTGGGCATAGCCATTTTCATCGAGAGACTTGAAAAACAGATTGACACTTGACGATGTCATCAAGCATAACCCCATAAAAGGATAGACACCGGGAAATGGGGAAAGCCTCGTCATTATCCAACCGTATAACTCAGTGATCAGCCATGAATTTCTAAGCAGTTGGCGAACTGACTCTTCGCGCCAGCCTGGCGTAGGACTTCCCCATTCAGTTGGAGTTGTTGCTGGGTCGAACGGGCCCTCACACGGTGTGTAACCTTTCTGAGGAACAAAGGGGTAATACTCTCGGTGAAGACTGGCTTTCGCCAGGAAGAAGAATAGATAAGTAAGTCCCCAGAGCTTCGATTGACTGACACTGATCATTGAAAGGGCTGTGAATGCCTCCAAGGAATATTGAAGGTGCGCAGGAATGTGCCGTTCCCATTCGTTCAATCTCTCATCGAGGATGGTAAAAGGCATGTCCGATTCCCATGGCATTCGCTTATCGGCATGGCGACCCCCTCTGCCATGCCAGGTCGTTATATCTCCCAGTATAAAAAGGATACGAACTAGTGGCACATAGAGGTTATGTTTTCCTTTTTGCCAACAATCTGGGTCACTCAACGCAAGAGTCTGGTCGAATCGTCGGAAAACCAGATCTTCCTCGGAGATCGGCAGATCACAAAAGATGTCTTGTTCTTGAATCCCACTTGGCCGATCTCGACCGTTAGACAGAAGCTTATCGAGGAAAAAGCAACTCCAGAATGTGCGACGCTTGAGCTCTCGCGCCAGCAGATCCTCATCACTGTTTTGCTCTGGCTTTCCCCAATCAAAAGGACTAGGGGGCTTATCCATGACTGGTAGACGAAGAATCTGAGCCATGCGTATGGCATCCCCAAGATGAATCCAAGCTCTGGATTCGAGACCACAGCCTACCTCGTACACGCAAAGGACAAGATATGTCTGGACCCTGGGGAGCGATACATCATCGGGGGAGTCTCGAAGCAGGTCAGAAGCAGTGCGATAGTATTTCCAAGACGCGGCTACAGAGCCCCATGAGCTCACTCGAGCAACCAAAGCAAGCACTGCAAAGGTCAGGCTCTGAGATAGCTCTCGGTTGCTGAAAGTCGTTGCAAAGGTCAGCGGGTCGAAGAAAAAGAGCAGAGTCGAGCCAAAGTTGTCACGAAAGAATTCCGCTGCTTGCAGGAGTTCTGTAGTGGATATTTGTGACAATTGTCCAAGCCCGTTTTGATCCGGTACAGATGTCGACGGTGGTGATCTCAAGGCCGGTGGTACAGTGGATGTGTCTTGAGATATTCCGGCATACTGGCACTCAACCGACCTCTTCTGGCAGCTTCTGCACGAGGGCCAGCCACTAGTACATCGAATCTTGCGTTGCCTAGGCCTTTTATGTGAGCACATATCCGCGAATGTCCAAATCTCTCGATCACTCACCTGCATGGTATGCAGGCAATTGGCGCACGTTGACCTGGAAGATGATGTTAAGGACATCAAAGTTGGTAGACACATAAACGATAGATTTGAATCAAAGAATTCTGATAGAGGAAGATTTTTCA
>JAXQJV010000570.1:0-17148 GCA_037042255.1 Penicillium sp. PG106-07D
AGTTAAGTCCGAATGTCAAAAATATAAATTTAATAATAGAGGATTCAAAATATGGAGATATGCCCATATGGAGGATACCAAGGAGGGAACTGCTGCGGCGAGTACGCAGGAGGCATGTGCCCGTTCATGTGGGGAGGGTAGCCCATGTACGCCGGGGCGCGCATGTTGGGAGGAACAGGGTTGTAAAAGTCTTGCTGTCTCCGCGAGGGGGGCATTGGCGGCTGCCCATGGGGCATCGCGGGCAAGTGGTGGTTCATCTTGACCAGGCTCGGGGGAAGGTGTTGCCTTTATGCTTGAGCCACACGCGTTGCCTCAAAGGGAGCCATACGCTATGGGAAGGAGTAAGATGATCAAGTGATCGATAGATAAACCTGAAACCTCAGGCGCACTTATGCAGCCATTTTGGCTCCGTCCGGAGGTTAGGAAGGAGGTTGGAAGCGTAGAGAATAAAGCGGAATTCGGATGGGGCGAAGGTACTGGATGAATGGGACAAATACTGGTTAACCACGATGCGCCATAAGACAGGTTGAAGATGAGGGTTAAGCTACCTGAATAGTCACATCAAAAGAGTGAGTGAAATTCAAATGACGGACAACAGACGTAGAGCGTCGGGGTGAGTGAGAAGGGGGAGGTGAGGAGTGGAAGCAGATGGTGCCTCATCGACTCTCTACCGAAGCGAAGCTGAAGTGCCGCGAGGTGGAATTCCGGGCGCTGAATCAGCAGAAGCTGACTCATCCGGCACGTGCTGGCGATGATCATGCCCGTCGCCCCTCCTCGACGACTTGTTCCAAGCCGAAGCGTACCATTCCTGGACGCTTCGTCTATTCTTAGATGGCCTCTCGAGGCGTCGTCTATCTTTATCGCTTGCAAAGTCCTCTCTACTTGCTGACCTGTGGTGGAGGTCTTGCTGCTGCCTACCCTAGGTGATCCGACGGTCCACCTCAATAGGTTTGCGTTTTGATCCTAGCAAATCACTCTCCTCTGTTTCCCTGTTGGCTGGTTCTTCTTCGCAAACCCAGCAGGCTCACTTGAGTGCAATCTGTATTTTGTCCGCCAATTCGAGCTTGGAGATGTCGTCCAATGCAGGACAAAGCACAGCTGCATCAAAAGCGGTAAATACATCAAATACCTCGGGCGCTCCCGCAACGTTTCATTCGACAGCTCCAACCGACAACAACTTCCCACGGCGTGCAGGGGGCCCTGGGAGCTTGGGAACTGGTTTATCGTCAAAGAATCTGAGCGCGGCAAGGAATAACCAGGCTCGGAAGAGTCAGCATAAGCGGCAGAGGAAACCCCGATTGTTGGATGATGACGAGTACAGTGAATCGGTAGGTGGTCTCAGGATGCTTTTTGAGCCTGAAGGGGTTCTTATTGACACTTTCTCGAATGACTAGGCCGTGATGAGATCAACGAATAGCCGCAAGGGACAGACGTCCATCACCCATCTGATGAACTTTTCTTTGCCACCTCGCCCGCAATATCAGCCGCCGCCGCGCAATGCTCGGCGCTACACGTCCTGGGGAGCAGGATCTGGATATCATGCGGTAGATAAGGCGCGCTACGTTCATGCAAACTATCGCTTCATTGTCGCACCGAACCAAAACTACCATGCCCAGGCCGCCAATGCCGACGTCCACCTGGACTGGGCCTCAGTACTTCAAGTACTAGTCTCCGCTCAAACTCAGGCCGCCAGTTGTCCAATCTGTTTGTCCACGCCCGTGGCACCTCGAATGGCTCGATGCGGTCACATCTTCTGTCTACCTTGTCTTATACGATACATGCATTCGTCCGACGACGACAACCACCATCACGCCCCAGAGAAGAAGCCTCGATGGAAGAAATGCCCAATTTGCTGGGACTCTATCTACTCTTCAGAGACTCGCCCCGTTCGATGGTTCCGTGGCCAGGAGGGTGATCTACCTGTCGAAGGCGGAGATGTCGTTCTGAGACTCGTCAAGCGGCAGCCTGGCAGTACCTTGGCCCTGCCACGAGATGGCGCCGAGACACTACATGCTGGGGACGATGTTCCCTGGTTTCATGTGGCGGAGGTTGCCGACTACTCTCGAATCATGAAGGGAGGGCAAGACTACATGATCTCCCAGTACGAAGCCGAGATTGAAGACCTTCGCAGACAAGAAATCGAAGACGAGCTCCTGTTTGGTGATGAGAATACCTGGACGCGAAAGGCAATTGGCGCGATTAATGAAGCCAAAGAGAAGGTCCAAGGGATGGGGAATCCACCTGAAATTTCTCGCCAGTCTGCTGCAATTAAGCCAGTCGCGGATCCCGCGATTGAGCAAGACTCTCCATCTGGTTCATCCGAAAGCGTCGAACCATCTGGTCATGGGTCCTCTGCTGGGTCTGCCATAAGTACAGACATCACACAACCACCGACGGAAGCAGCACCGGTCCGAAATAGTGCAGGGGAAGCAGAACACCTATCAGAGGCCATGGGCAATATTCAAATCGATTCAAAGTCCCATCCCAAGTCACCGCAAAAAGGCAGGGGCAAGGAAGCGCAGGGCGCACACCCGTCTGACCAGCCGTATTACTTCTATCAGGCACTACCTCAGTTCTATTTGTCCCCTCTCGACATCCGCATTCTCAAGGCGGCATTTGGCGACTATGCTCACTTCCCTGCAACCATTCTGCCCCGGGTGGAGCATATCTCAACGGGCCACATTGTCGACGATGAGCTTCGCAAGCGCGTCAAATATTTGGGCCACCTGCCCTACGGATGTGAGGTCAACTTCCTCGAATGTGACTGGAGGGATGTCGTTGTGCCCGAAGTTTTGAACCGCTTCCGCTCCGAAACGGAGAAGAGGCGCAAACGTAACCGGGACAAAGAAGCTCGTGAAGAGAAAGATCGTATCCGCGCGGAGAAAAAGGAGGAAGAGGAACGCTGGGCTGCCGCTCGTCGCAAGCGACCAAGTTTCAGCAGTGCTAGTGAAACGCCATTTTCCGCCCATGACTTCCAACCGCTGGCCAGCAATGCTGAGCCGTCCGAGGTTGACATCGGGATGTCTTCCGCCTCGCCTCCTCGCGCTGCCGCTCAATTTGGGGCTTTAGCATCCCCTTCTACCAGCCCACCGGGCACTCGCACTGTCTGGGGAACGACCGCGATACCATCGCTGTCTCCACCTTTGGAGCCCCAGCGCGCAGTTCCCAACGATGGCTGGTTACAGGGCTGGGAGGACGAGCTATTGGCCCGACAAGAGTCTGAGGTCATTGCCCAAAGTGCCCTCGAAAGCCAGCAACCTGGACCGTCAGTTTTGCAAAGTGGAGGCGGTGGCAAGAAGAAAAAGAAGAACAAGATCACCTTGATGTCGACCAACAGTCACAGAGGAGCATAGATTTGCGACCAGTGACGGGATCAGGCGGGGATGTCCACTACAGCGTGATGGTCTACGAAGAATGATCGTTGAGAATGCTGACTTGAAGTGGTATCTTTTCTGTCTCCTTGTAGCGCGCTGCATCTTCATGTCTCATCATTATTTTATATATTATTTCACGTTCAACCGGGCGTTCGAGTTCTTCGGCCTTTCATCTCGGCTCTGGACCCACATTCCTGTACGCATCATTGCAATATAATCTTCACAGATACAGCGTCAAATGCAAATTAAACAAATCCTACGAATGACTCTTTTCTCCTATACATCTGATAGTTTTCTCTCGTATTCCATTTATTCCCTCGAGTTCGCTTATCGCAGTGACAAATCCACGTTCCTCGTTGCGTGCCTAGTCAGCACCTTAGTGAACGGACAGTTGCATAGAACGACAAGCTTGGCATTGAGATCGTCGATGCAGGAAGGCGATAGCGAGGATACCCACTTTGTTCCACTTTGGGCCTAATACCTAACGGAGTCGGCTGCCGAGTGTAGGAGCCTAGGAGGAAGAGAACCGCGGGACAGGCCTATTTTTCAGGGGCCAAGCCGTGATTTACAATGGATTTTCTAGAAAAGCGAGGTAGTACCACTCTAGGGCATCGGCAGGTGTATTCTGCAGGTAAAATACGTGGAAGGCGTGGTAAAAACGGTAACGTGGAAAGTCTTCTTGGCGGGAATTCGCCGTTCCCGCCCATAGCTGTGGGCCCAGCTGTACAAGCCAGGTACTCCCGTACTCCCGTACGTGTAAACAATAATCTCGCTGTTTTTCTCCTTCCCACTCTTGCTACTACGTGGTGAACCCCCTTGTCTTCCCACTTCGCTTTCCTCCCCGTCAACTCCCCACCCTCAATTGCTGTCGGATAGCGGTTTTCCGACTAGGCAATCATGACTCTGACCCGCTCTCAAACGGGGAAAACCCCCAAGTACGTGGTTCTCATGTGATGTGTCTTGCGATCGGCCGAGCGCAGCCCCCGTCGCGGGCTACTATAAGAATGGGCCTTCCCCTGTCAATTCCTGCGCATTGCCTCCCAACACTTCTGTTCACTAACCTTGAGTGTTTTTGCCTCAATTCAGGAAGATGGAGCGTCCTGGTTATATCGAAACCCCTGGCCGTCGTTCCACTCGCAAGAGCGCCGCCTTGGACCTGAGTGAGAAAGACTCGCAAATCCGATCCAAGTCGACCACTCGCCGTCGCACTTCCGCCAAGGTCGAGACCGAAGATGAGGATGTGGATGAGACCCCGGTGAAGGTTGTGAGCAATGGCCACGCCGCCAATGGCTCGGCCAAGCCCAAGTCGCGCATCGTCGACGGTTGGGAGGAAGGGTTGGACCCCAAGATCGACTACAGCGGACACTATGAGTTTGGTGGCTCTCCGGGTGTCTTGGCCATGATGATTGGCTTCCCCATTCTCATGTACTACATGTGGATTGGTGCGACCTACTACGATGGCAAATTTCCCCGTCGCGAGGAGGGGCAGACCTACGGAGAGTTCTTCTCTCACCTGGTGAACCTGGTTTATACTGGCGCATACCCGTCGCTGAAGGCGTGGACTATCTACTGGGTTTTCTTCATCTTCGAGGGTGCCTGCTACGTGCTTTTGCCCGGTGTCTCTGTTTCTGGACGGCCGCTGCCTCACTTGGGTGGTAAGCAGCTGCCATACTACTGCTCTGGTGTGTGGTCGTTCTACACTAGCATTGGGTTGGCGCTGTTCCTTCACTTCACTGGCCTCTTCAAGCTGTATACTATCATTGACGAGTTCGGTCCTCTTCTGAGCGTCGCAATTCTGTCTGGCTTCCTCGTCTCCTTCGTGGCCTACTTCTCAGCTCTGTACCGTGGCGAGCAGCACCGCATGACCGGCTCCCCTATCTATGATTTCTTCATGGGTGCGGAGCTGAACCCACGTATGTTTGGCATTCTGGACTTTAAAATGTTCTTTGAGGTCCGTCTGCCTTGGTACATTCTCCTGGGCCTGTCCATGGGTGCTGCCGCTCGTCAGTACGAGAACTATGGCTACGTGTCCGGCGAGGTGATGTTCCTTGTTATGGCTCACTTCCTTTACGCGAACGCTTGCTCCAAGGGCGAGGAGTGCATCGTGTCTACCTGGTGAGACAATGACCCAGACCCAATGCAGTCTTCCAAGAGTCAAGCTAACCTTTAATTAGGGATATGTACTACGAGAAGTGGGGCTTCATGCTCATCTTCTGGAACCTGGCTGGTGTGCCCTTGAGCTACTGCCACTGCACCATCTACCTAGCCAACCACGACCCCTCCGAGTACCACTGGAACCGCTTCTTCCTTGCTTTCCTGTACATTGCGTACCTGTTCGTCTACTGGGTCTGGGATACCACCAACAGCCAGAAGAACCGCTTCCGCCAGCAGGAGCGTGGTACTATGGTCCAGCGCAAGTCGTTCCCCCAGCTGCCATGGCAGACTCTAGAGAACCCCAAGACTCTGACTGGTCCCGATGGATCCAAGATTCTGGTCGATGGGTGGTGTAAGTTTATATCCAAAGCAGCTTATATTCTGGGATTATAGTACTAACGCCTTAAATAGATGGCAAGGCCCGCAAGATCCACTACACCTGCGATCTGTACTTCGCCCTGAACTGGGGTCTGATCACTGGCTTCTCCAGCCCCTTCCCGTGGTTCTACCCCGTCTTCTTCGCCTGCATGATTTCCCATCGTGCTCTCCGTGATATCCAGCGGTGCCGTGTCAAGTATGGCGAGACCTGGACTGAGTATGAGAAGCAGGTTCCCTACCTGTTCATCCCTGTGAGTATTGCTTGACTGGCATCCCAGACAATTGAACAAGGCTAATCCGTTATATTGTAGTACGTCTTCTAAATTTGCCCATTAACTTGGGTGCCCGTCTTCTGTTTCAAAACTCCTTTTTAATATCTGTACAGGGACTTAGAGGTTTTTCTGCTTCCTGCCAGTCCACAAAATTCTGTTGTATGACCACTTTGGGGACATTTTGAACAAGATTGGAGACACTTTCTTATAATGCTTACGGCTCCGCTGCCTCTGTCTTCCTCCTTTGGGATTGCATGACGGTGACGATTCCACATTCCACTTCGTGTACATTATTCAATGAAGTTTTGGTTTATCTGCTCCTAATATTGTCTCGTTTTCGGCTTGTCTTTCTCATTTGCATATATTTCCTTAATCAGCGGTTCATCTACTACGCGAAACAAAATAACTTAATTTAGCGTCTAGAGACTACTCGTGTACAAGTGGGTATTTTGACCAATTTCAATTGGTATTATCTAAATATCACTTCAGACCGTCTGTCCATGTTGCTGCATCCATACGATGAAGTAATTGCCGTGTGTTGCGAGGCCCACCTCTCTTATCCGGATCAGATGACCCCGCGGCCTTATCGATAGGCTATTTCGTCGAACAGCTGCAAACACCCACTCCAATCAATCCCAGGCATTGATTCCCTTGAAACATATCGAATTATCTAGCTTAGTCGAATTGACACCATGCTCATCCAAGAGTCTCACGTCGATGTCCCCACCACGGCCGATGGCCCGGGGACGATGCGTAAGTACACAGCTCCCGAGCTGTCCATGACCTCTGGCGTCCACCCCACCACTGGACAGACCATATCAAAAGACCGTCCCGGAAGAACTGCCATCAGAATCTTAATACCCCTGATCAACCCAATTCTGATTACCTTTTAGGCATCTATATTTACCACCCCACCATCCCGGGCTACCCCAATGCCCGATTCCCGGGCGTCGTCGTCTTCAGCGAGATTTATCAAGGTGGGATGAGCTCCAGCTCCAACTTCAGCTCCGCGTGAAGACAGCATAAAGCGGGGCCTATCCTATGTAAGGATAACTGACATTCTATCTTCGTGGCTGTAGTGACCGGTCCCGTGGCACGCTTCGCGCGTCAGATCGCCGGTCAGGGCTATATTTGTGCAGCCCCTTCTAGTTACCACGAGTTTACGGGCCCGGAGCCTTTGAAGTATGATGCGGAGGATACGGATAAGGGGAATGCGTGGAAGATTGGGAAGGTATGTCATGTCAATTCATCAATCAAATCATCTTCCATATTCACCCTATCACGGTTCTTTTTATTGGGATTCCCAGATCAATAGTGGTCTCGCTCAGAGCCAATCTCGAATCGAGTGAAACTGACTAACGACTCAACAAGAAACTATCCGCCTACGACGAAGACGCCAGTCTCTCGGTAGACTACCTCCTTTCCCTGCCGACGTGCAATGGCCGAGTCGGTGCGACGGGCATGTGTCTGGGTGGGCATCTGGCGTATCGGTGTGCGCTAGATAGCCGGGTCAAGGCGGCTGTGTGTTACTTTGCTACTGATATTCATAGTAAGACGTTGGCGCTGGGGAAGAATGATGATAGTTTGGAAAGGGCGGGGGATGTTAAGGGGGAGTTGTTGATGGTGAGTGCAGGCTTCGTCATTGGGTTTGGTGTGCTTTGGACGATGAAAACTGGAGACTGACATGGTATATCTTGTCCTAGATCTTTGGTAAAAACGACAACCACGTCCCACCGGAGGGCCGGGACTTGATCCGCAAGACCCTGCATGAGAAGGGTGTTCTCTTTAGTTTCTACGAGGTTGCCTGGGCTCAACGTGAGTGTTGCATATATATAACTGCTATTTCCCCTACACCTATTCGAAGGGATTGGAAGGGCCCGACTGACAAGGACATAGATGCTTTTATCCGTGATGAACTCAGCAAGGGCCGGTATGACCCTGCCATCACCAAGGCATGCTTTGAAATGTTGCTGGAACTGTTTGGGCGGACCTTGAAGTTAGATCTGGGCGAGCATGATGGGAAGAAGTTGGTTGTTG
This sequence comes from Penicillium sp. PG106-07D, assembly GCA_037042255.1. Lineage (NCBI taxonomy): Eukaryota > Fungi > Ascomycota > Eurotiomycetes > Eurotiales > Aspergillaceae > Penicillium > Penicillium sp. PG106-07D. The sequence goes on from JAXQJV010000570.1 coordinate 8,216, forward strand.
AGGATGTCTGCTAAGTGCGTCGTGGCCGGGGAGGTCCAAGATTCTCGAGATGGAGACGGGAGTAGGACAGTACGGATGCGCACAGAAAAGGGGATGGGGCGTTTGGTGGCAGTCAATTCCAGCGTTTGCGCTCGGCAATGGTCGATTGTGAAGAGGGCCGGAGGGGATTACAACTGACGGGGAGGCATGGATGGGAGTACAATGGCCGTCCTGAAGATTATGGAGCACGATGAACGGCGATGCCATGGTCCTAAGGATCCCATAGGGTACTCTCTGGCTACTCTCTGGCTAGTTGACTTCTATAAAAATCGGACTGGAAGGTACCTCCATTGAGCCTAAGGTTGACTAAGCTACTCGAAGTAACTTATGAAAAATTTGAAGTATGTGCATGATCTCATCTGCAAGGTCGCCCCGACGATCTGAGCCGATCGAAGATTTCTCCATGCGCCGGCCGCAAGGGCGGGGGTGGCTGTTGGATCCTTAGATCTGGAGACTTAAGGTGTTTGCTGGTTGCTACGGTGGTGCTTTGAAGACTAGTTATCGTAAAAAGATTTATGATACCGTAGCTCAATCGAGGTATGGAGGTTGAGTTATGTAGTGACGTCGTGGAGTAGACTAGCGGCATCTTGTGGCTGAGGTGCTGTACCTATCCGGTTCCTGATTGTGCCGGAGTAAAGTTTTTCGTGGGCTGGTTCTGCGGGGGCTGGAAGGGAACCGATCGCTGCTGGTCGCTGTCGTTCGATAGTGACGGTGGAGTGATCGTTGATCAGAGCTGGAGCTCCTGTAATGATTCTCGGGGCATACTTGAGTCTTGAGGTGTGCGCTGTTTCTGCAAAGTGCCCCGGGAAAGGCTGCACTGCTGCAGCCTCCTCGTTGTGCATTCCTCGAGCTCGTAATGATGCACGTCGTCCGTGTTTCTATTCTTAGTGGGTCCGCCTCCCAAAGTTGGGATCACCCATGGACTGCTCGCCATTGTTTTCTACGCCGCCCGTGGAACTTGGACGGCCCCTGGCCTTTACAGTTCTCCAACTTCTCCTAGCCCAGAATTTCCAGCATTGAGGGACTACGGAGTCGGCTGTAGAAAGGAGAAGAAAAAGCAACAGAAAGCAGTTGTAGACGCAAGATTTCCAGGGCCGAGTGCTCGTCCCGACCAAACCGGCTAGACGTGAGTTAGCGTGGTCGATTCCCTGCTCGAGGGTCAGTTTCCCAATCTGCGTTGGCCTGAGGACTGAGGCGTAGCAACTGCACTAAGACCACCACGCCAACCACCAACACGAATCGCTCGTCTCTGTCTCTCCACTCATCTCAACCCTCTCCATCTTTCCTCACCTCCATCGGCTGCTTCTGTCGCCCTCGCTCCCAGCTTCGAGATCCCCATTCGTTTTACTCTACCCGTCGTGCGATCGTGACCCGATTCCTCAGCCACGGGTCAGGGGACTCATCACAGAGAACCCCAAGCCCCCCCCAACTACAAGTCCAGCCACAGACCAGCGCGCCTCGCTCTCGCTCCTCGCCCATTCCTTATCGGCGTCGTGAGCCCTTCAATTCGCTATGGGTTCAACGCAATTCGGCAATTTCCACGTGAGTAGCCTGCGATCTCGATTCTGGAATGCTCTGCGCTCCCCGCCAATCGGGCGGCTTTGTCTGCCCATACCAGACAGGAACAGGAACTGCAGCAGCCGCGGGAGAAAGACATACTGGGCATTGGGTTTAAGGCCTAATCAGTCACTGACTATGGAGGATACCACAGGACTTTTGTCGCGACTCAACATTACCCGTCTGCAATGTTCGTGAGACCATTTCCCCGACAGCTTCTTGTTTGCGCTTGCGCCCGCCCGGCCCCGACTGACCGTGTATTCTTGTCGCGTAGCTTTTCCAGGCCAACCAACCGCCTGGGTTGCACTATGGAGGATGTATTTTGGAGGGTATCAGCCTCAGTGGACATCGAAATCTCGCTAACTTAGGTATGCGTGGTGTATCTGGAATCTTTTGGGATTGCATAAGTGGGGGATGGTTGGGTTAATCTTGGAGACAGGCTCGATTCTTTTTGCATTCTTTGCCATCCTGGTGTCGCTTGCACTGATATGGAGGTCGGACAGGAAGCACGCCGCCGTCGGGCGTCGGTACGTACATCCCGCGAACATTCAAGAGCGGGAATTCATTGGCTAATGGTGGTGGTCGCATAGCGAGATGCAATTGTTTTTGTTGGGCTTTATCATTATCGAGATCTGTGAGATCTTTACTGTTGGCGGGTTTCCGCTTGATGAGAATGTGCGAAAGGTAGGGATTTTTAGACTGGACGCCTTCAACCTGGGATCATGAATCTAATTTATTTGACTCGACTAGGGATTTACGGCAGTCCACCTTGCAGCGATTGCTGCTACCAGCTGGATCCTTCTCATGAACGCGGTTGTCGGCTTCCAGCTCATTGATGACGGCACTCCTGCTTCGCTTGGTCTCATTTCTGCATCTGCCATTGCTTTGTTCATCGGTACAGGGTACATTGCTCTTGACACGGCCTTCTCTTGGACTGGTCATTTCGACTCAAGCTTGACGGGCAACAACCGGAATATCGGTCTCTATGTGTTGTACCAGCTCTTCCCGCTAGTTTGCCTGGTTCTGTTCTTCTTGCTTGAAACAGTCCTGGTGCTGCGGGTACTGGGTGAATACCGCCCAATGCGTATGTAATCTCTACAGCCGCTCATGTCCTCCGTTACTAACTGCTCATGTAACAGTCTACCTGGTTGGCGCCGCCCTGCTCTTCGCCATTGGCCAGATCTTCCAGTATGTGATCAGTACACACCTGTGCCAGGCCACATCTGGAAAAATTAACGGCGCTTTATTCGAAACCCTCTTCACCCTCCTCTCCGTCGTCTCCGTCTGGGGCTTCTGGAGCAGCATCACTGAAGATGACTGGCCGCTACCCGTCGGCAGTGGCTACAACTAAGCCCTCGACAAAAGTTATGTGAAGCCTCGTCTTCCCAAGTACAGATTCTCTTGATTATTCCCCCTTATATTTCTCTCTACATGCTGTTCCGATACATACATGCAATTTATGTCTTGTCTTCAGAGACTTGTCGGAGCGTTTTGAGTTTCTTTTCGCCGTGACGAAGCCCGCTCTTCCCGTCAACGATGAACAGAGCTTTCGACGTTGTGATACCACATTCCTCGGGGTCATGTTTCACGATTTTGCGTCTCTTTGTTATTCCTGTTTCTTTGCCTTTCTAATGCCTTGATGGCAGGCGTTGTGTCATGTGGAATGCTCTCTATCTGCGTCATGTCTGTCTGATGTCCGCGATAGGGATTTCCTGCTTGGTATGCCTAGTGGGTACCGTGATCTTTACACGGGCCAATAATTTACCCTATGGGCCATGATTTTGGGCGTGCGGTTTTTTTCTATAGTTGCCAGATACCTCTCCGTCATGTAACTAGGCTATAATCCATTTCCAATTATGATTGTCAATTCCTTGTGTTCTGTTCCTGAAGTGCAGACAACACTACTCGATCAACATCTTATACTGTGCCACAGAGGCGATGAGGACGGGGAAACCTTTGTCATATCTAAGGTTGGTATGTACAACATGGTATGTACCAAGTCCTCTTTTCTTCTACTTAGGGCTGACGTGAATATTTGGGATTGATCGTTTGGAGCTGCCTGATAGTATTATTCCTCAACCTTCGCTATCGATTGTCGCGTCGAATATAGTCGATTGGACTAAGAAAAGTCAGAGAATGACGAGACCAAGTTTCAATTTCCCATCTACTTAGAAAGATTTTTGGATTCAGCGCTGTAAGATGTACACAACCGTCTTCAGAATCACACCGCAGGATTTTCTAAGCTTAGATCTTCAGATGCAGCTATCTTACTCAGTCCAGATTGGGTGTATTCCCATCCAGGCACAAGACAAACACAACGCTCGATCCCCGGATGCGACCTAGTGTGACCTTCCTTTACCTGGTTTGCTTAACATCTATTTGCGACTATCCGTATTGATATCACACCGGAATACCCGGGCTGCAGCCCTGGGATGGCTGTGATCATTTTGCTTACGTAGCTCGAGCGAGGGGCTATCAGTGTGACCGGGCTTGATGCGTACAAGCATTTTACCTTCGTGACGAGGGAAAACATAAATAGGAGCAACAGGACTAGCATAGGCCCGCAGTATATTGAAGAAATTGCATATAGCTGATCGAAGCACTAATTCACACTAATTCGAGCACCGAGTCATCCTATCTACTGGAATTAACATGTATATCAATATCTCAACTCTCATTCTGGCTGCAGGCTTGACTTCCGGCGTTGCCAGTCTAGCGCCTTTGTCGACTCCAGTGCCGCCCTCGTCACTAGCACTGTCTAGTACGTCAGCGTTGTCATCTCCAGTACTCCATGGGCACCGGAGCCCTCTATCCCCTCTGTCCTGTATGAAGCCCATTAAGGTTCCAATCTAGCATCCGGTCATGGAAAGGGCAATGATTACTACGTCACCATGGTCATTGAATGGCATACTTCCAATCCTGCTCATAAATACTAACCTTATCTGCCTACCATCTCCAGTGCGCGAGCAAAACAGGCTGGCCGTCGAGCTCCTGCCACCAACATGCAATCTAAACTCATGCCTCAGCCTCACCGGCACCATCACATGTATCGCGTCAGCGCTCGCATCGGGGGACCCCACGGCGTTGGCGCAATGTTTGACCAACGGGATGACAGCGGTATGTCTGTGCCGTACTTCTCTGGGTGCCATGTAGTCATTTGTAGGATACTAATGCGCTTTTGTCTCTTTCCCCTCTGTATAGATTTGCCAATGCGCAGCTTGTGTCCCCGGCTTGACCAGGTTCTTAAATGCGCTTGGTATCTGCTTGGTAGGGGCTAACCCTACTCTTACCCCCTCGATGCCATTTAGTACCTTTGTGACTTCTCCTGCGGTCTCGTTGAAAGATGGGTTCAATATGGAGGTGGTTCCTGCTCCGACTGAGACGGCTTGAACGGGCGAAAGCTAGGGTTTTCTGCTGATTCTGGCTTTGAGGATCTGCGGGGATAGGTATCGGGACTAGGAACTAAGGATCTCGTGTTTGTATTGGACAAGAATGAAAATTGCTAGTTTTGACTCGCATAGGCCGTCTACTCATAAACCCTCCAATGTCATTTGTACAGTGCAATGCGCGTCACGGAGCAAAACCCGGACCAATCCAGAGAAATGAGATCCAGAGAAATGAGATGACCGAATCAAAGCCAAAAACAAAGTCGAAAACTAGTCCAGTAAGAGAGTGCGCAACGCTTGCGGTCTTCATGTCCAGGTGCCGTGGGTGCACCCAAGAGCAACACGAGGGAGTTGAGGTTATGACCTCACCTCCAGGAAGGAGTGATCCCTCCAGGATCAACTGACACAACTGAGAACAAACCAGTCAGAGCCCAGCTCTGAGTCAAGTCTCCTTCATCAGTCTTATAACCGGACCTTCACATCCACACAAGGAAGCGTCCATTCCCGCCGCCCCAGCAAACTTCGCAGCCATTCCAAGCCCACCCCTGTCCACTCCTCGGGTTTGGATTCCACACCAAGCCGTTGCTGTGCGCTTTCCAATGCTGCACCAGCCAACGCTTTAGCCGTTGAGTTGAAGGTATCAAAGACGAAGCTCGCAAGGCTATCGCCTGGCAAGGGTGCGTCCATGGTGGCGTTACCCGAAACGAAGCCGCCGGCGGGTGCGGAGCTATAGCGCGGCGCAAACCAGTTACTGCGCAGATCAAATATGCATCGATCGGACCAGTGGCAGGATGAGATGAAGAGGATAAGAAGGAGGGCAGAGCAGTAGATGCATGGTCGGTGGATGATGTAGGTGAGCGCGATAAAGGAGATTATGAACAGTGGGGAGGCGTTGGTCGGTATGAAGAGTAGAGGGAGCCAGCTGTGAGGTGAGATCGAAGTTAGTATTCACCCTACTTTTGATTGTCTGATCTGATCTGATCTTGAGTTTCGACTTGGGTTCTTACCTGCGAAGACAGAACATGGTTGAGGAGGCCAGCTGACGGGGGCAACGCTGAAGTGACGTGAATCTGCGAGCAAGACAGTGTATGTAGAGGGGAATCTCTCTGCGAGACTACTATACCCAGCGGGCCATGCGAAATGTAGATGCGTAGAGAATACCGAGGGATCCGAGTGCTCGGAGTCTGGACTTGAAGGCGCAATGGCGATCCGCCCGATCATTATTACACCACACTGTAATACACACCTACTCACGCCGCTGGCTTAGTACGGTAATTACCGCTATTCACAATCGCTAGCCACCGCACCAGCCACCGCCTCTTCTGCTTCCCCAATTTGACCGTCACATCCTTCGCATCTCGCACAACCTCTTCTCTCTCTTGCTCTTTCTCAAAACATCGTCGCTCGATTCACAACCACCCCAATTTAGTCACTCACTTTTACTGCATCATCTTGACTGGCTTGTCCTAACTGCTACCTCTCGAAAGAGAGCTATCTCCGAGCTCGTCAAGCTTGGTTTTCGTGCGGAGGTCGCCAGCAATCCACGGCGCGAGGCAGAAATGTCCACCCCCAACGATCTCCAGGCCCTGCTGGCCAGCATTCGCCCGCGGCCCTCGCCGTCGAATGTCCCTGGTCAGGGAAATCCTAATTATCAGCAGCCTCAGCAGCCCTACCAGCAGCCCTACCCTCAGGGCATGTTCCCACCTCACCCCCAGCACCAGCCCTATGATGGCCAGAGCTACCCCCATCCCCAGTTGCATGGCTACCACCATCCCTCGGTTTCCTCTGCGATCCACAGCCCTTCGCCTGTGAACACCCCGCCTCATCATGGCTCTGACATCCTGAGCCCTAAGGTGCCGACCCCTCGTGCTGAGTGGCAACAGCAGCAATACCCGCCGCAGCCTCCTCGCCAGCAGAGCAACCAGGATAGCGCCACGAGCTTGCTCAACTTGCTGCGATTCAGCCAGGGTCCCGGCATTGCTCCTCAGCCTGTTCCTCAGCCTGCCCCACCCGTCGCCGCTGAGCAGCCTCGGTCTCCCCCCGTTGAGGAGCCAGTCCCCTCACATGGACGAAACATTTCCGCGTCGGACTTGGTTGCCTCTCTGTTCGGCCAGAAGCCGGTTCCTGGAGAGCCTTCGGCCGCTCCCGCTGTGGCACCGGTTTCAGTACCCCCTGCCCAGTCTGAGGGTCCTAGTGAAAACACCCAGGACATGCTGCTCCGCCTGCTCAACCGCGCCCAACCCGGTCCAGTTGCAGCTGAGGCTCCTGCTTTGGTTCCAACTACTCAGCCAATCCCTCCCCATCAAGGCCCCGCTGGCCCTGCGTCCGACCATGGTCACAACGGCATTGTCATGGAGGTCATGGACGCCAACCCTGAGGAGACTGCGAAGCTGGAAACGGTCGTGTCTCCATCCAAGGAGTCCATGTTCACCTACGTCAACCCCTTCGATCAGCTGGCTGCGATCTCTCCTCGCAACAAGTCCCCACAGCCCAAGTCTGACAGCGAGACCCCTGTTGTGGAAGTGACTAAGAAGGAGAAGGTCAACGTCACTGCTACTATTGAACCACCGGTCGCTCCCCACGTGGCCCAGCCTCCGAAGCGCAACCAGTCCCCTGTCCTACTTCCTGAGCAGCGAGAGGCTATGAACGATGTCATCAGCCGTTTTGTCGGCGAAATTGGACGTACTGTCAACGGAGCCGCACCTGCTCAGCGCCAACCCGAGTCGGACGTCGTGACACCCCCCACCAAGTCCGAGGAGGCTCAAGAGTTCCTTGATAAGGTCCGCAACCATATACGTGAGACGGTCGCCAGAGCCGAAGATGTTCGTGCCGAGGCCGAGAGCCAAGGCATCCAAGGTGTCCAACAGCCTCAAGCGGGAATTGAGCCTACCAAAGAGACTGTGACTGACAGTATCGCGACTCCTGTTGGCCAGAGCGCCAATGCAACTGCGGAGGCCCTTGCTGATAGCTGGGAGAGCGCCGAAGACAGCGCCGAGAAGGAGGAGGAACGTGTGGTGGTTGTGCACAACTTCCCTCTCAGACCCTTCATTTCCATTACCGTGAAGCCATCTACTGCCAAGCTCGTGGACTTCCGTGATGACGGGATTATGGACATTGCCCGTCTAAAGAAGGAGTTTGACCAGTTGGATCGCTCGCTGACTGCAGCGACCTCTGACTACATTGTGTACGCCCTTGCAAAGACTGGAGGTATCCGCATCATTCGCCAGGATGATGGAAGTGACCGACAGGTCTTCCGTGCTACCCGTGACCGTGTGTTCAACGTTGCCCTCTGCACCACTCAAGCGACGTCCGGCGAGTCTGATGTCCAAGCCATCCTTGGCATTGGTGTCAGCGGTGCCGTCTATTGGGCTTTGATCTCCCGCGCCGGGAAGGATCTATTCGAGCTGGATGCTCTGGAAAGCGAAAGTCTGATCTTCCCGCCATTCCCTGCGTCTGACGAGAACACCTCTGGCGGCCAGCTGAAAACGCGGGCCAAGCGGAGCTCTCGTCACCCCGACCTCTTCGCCATTGGTCGCGGCAAAAATATTTACGTGATCTCTCCCCAGGCGGCTATGTCTGCGGCGTACGGTGTCACCGGTTCTCAGCGTACCGTCAACACCGAGAAGTTCTTCAAGGAGCGCGCGTTGAAGATTTCAACCGGCAAGGCTGGAAAGGACTTTGCCTTCAGCGATGATGATACTGTCATTGCCTCCCTTGATAAGACTGGCCGTTTGCGTTTCTGGGATATCAGTGATATCCTCGACAACCCTGCCTTCGTTGAGGGCCAGGCCCCTACGGAAGTTCGGGTGCCCCTTAACACCTTCGTGACCGGCTCGCCTGCTGAGAAGTCGTGGCCCACTTCGGTGCTGTTCCTCGACAAACTTCGCCCTTACTCGCGCTCGTCCGCGCTTCGGTACGTGTTGGTTGGCCTTAAGCAGAACCACACCTTGC
>JAXQJV010000571.1:0-17084 GCA_037042255.1 Penicillium sp. PG106-07D
ACAGCAATGAAGAATTCATGTACCTCCGTAGACAGAGTCACAGAGCCGTCACCAATTGCCGCAAGCTGCCCGCGAGGCCGAGGCGCGGATCAGGAGATGCTGTAGGCCGGGGCCATGTGGACAGCTGACATGGTGAAGGAATCGCCCGAGGAGCGCGCTTCGGTTCGGGTCGTCGATCATGCCAGTGCCCACACGGAAGGAGTGTTCAGTACAGTACGGGGTGCTCACCGCTGGAGGTCCACTCAAATACAGTTCAGCTGCCGTACCCCGTTCAAGCTATTCAGTTGGTTTGTACCTCCGTACTGCGCGATCTCGCGTAATCTGGGGGCAACTTGCAAGACAGGCAATGAGCGATGCTCAGTGGGCAAAGCAGAGGAAAGTGGGCGAGTGGAGAAGCGCAAGTGGCAAGGTCACGAGCATGCGTCACATGATAAGCCCAGCTCATTTGTTTGTGACGTCCCCCATACCGGAGTCCACTTCTGCCGCCGAACTGAACGGGGCATCGGAACATGACCGACTACTGAATTCGGTTTAATTTGTTCTATGGCGGGACCGACTGGCCTCCTGAGTCCTGATAGCCACTGAATGATGTTTGTCACTGTATGTCTGCTTGGGAAACACCCTGCTACAGTATATCCCGTAGCTTCTATTCGCCGTTCGCAGCTGTGATGACAGGTACCGGTCGGCTCCAATGAAGCGGGCAAGTGGGCCGGCCCATGTCAGCTGGCCCCGACCAAATTGATATTCCCCCACGAAGTCGCATTTTCCCTCGCCTCGAGCAACCCCGGCATATGGTCAGCATTCTATGGTGAGAGAATAAGCATAGCCATTGAGATCTCCCAGAGCACTCCATTCTGAGTCCAGTATATTGACTGGCCGTGACAGCATCCTCACAGCGCGCAGCTGTAGCAACTCCAATCTCGCTGGTTCACTCGGCGGATCGTCGGAGTATGTGGCTGGCGTCATCCAGTTGATAGGATTCGCTTCCACGCTCCCATAGTCTAGAGTTTGATAGGATCCCAGTAGGACCACTCAACGGCCCCAAGATATGGAACTTTGTGATGGCATCCAGTTTGAGATACCAGGCGTTTCACGCCCTAAACCAACACCAGCGGCTAACGGCCGTCGTTGTCACTAGTGTCAAACAACGCCAATAAAGTCAATATGCCTCGGCTCTAACCAAGCAGGGATATGTCTGTTCTCGATACGGTGAAATCGATGTCCAGCTTGGAGTAGGGGGAAGACGAACGGGAAAAAAGCAAAGATCGACTTTGGCGGCATCCTCGCTGCCTCGTCTCTTTGTTTCAGTTGGTAGATATCACGGGGTTTACTACAGAGTCCAGGCTCTGTGGAGACGAATTGATGGGTCTAGTGAATGAACCTACAGGACGGAGTACATTCTGAATAAATTCCTCATTGAGGAATTAATGCGCCCTGGAAAGACTCTTTGTATCACCCCCGACATGGACGGTAAACCACATTCCCAATAGTAGCCGCCCTTTTTCGGCCCGCCTCCCCCGGACCCTTGGAGTGGCCATGTGTACCAGAGACAACAAAGCAGCGTATCGTCGTAGTCAAGGTGTGCTTCGTAGAAGTTGCTTTGCAAACAAAGAATCAGAGCCGGAGGCTGGTATTCCGAAGCTTCTCGTAGCGCATACTATTACGTATAGAGTAATGCAGTTACTGAGCCAGAACCACCATCAATCAGGGAAAGAAAGTCCCAACTTGGGAAGTATGAACGTCCCAAGCCCGTTGATTCGGTTAGGCAAGGGATGTTTGTCCGGGGAAGGCGGGAGGTGAAAGCCGTGCATGTACATACTTTCTCCATATTGACTCGAACCACGGGTCAGGTGAGCCGTTGATCTCGGAGTCAATCTTCCATCGGCCACATTGCCAATAAGCTCCTGGGATTAACCGTTACAGGGTCCACTGTCGTCATTCTCGTTCTTTAAAGATTTGGCGTCCATAGCCAGGGTGTCGTCTTTGTCCCGTTTCGTGGTGTGTAAGTTGTGAACTGTAATCAAAGCATCATTATTTATCTGGTTATAGGGAGATTAACTTTGGACAATGATGATTTGATCTGTCGGCTTTGAGAAGTGTCCTTGTGACTGTTGTTTTGCTTTTGCAAAGGGCGAGATGTCAGAACGCCTGCCTACACAGTCGAGACGGTCGATGTATCTGCAGTGTATCTTGGAAAGTGGGACTGGTTGAAACCGAGATGGGGATTCCCCGGACCCCGCAGTCCAGCCGGAAGAAGGGCTTGCATATCCGGGGCGATCAATTCTTTTAATCGCATCCATGATCTGAATCCATGGGCTCTATGAAGAAGTTGGTAATGTCTGACAGCTGGAAGTAGAACGCTGGCAGATGCTGATGCAGATAGGTGTACACACGATCGGCAGATGCTAAGTCCAAACTACAAACAACATATCGATTATATATTGATCCTATGCCAATGGCCCTCGCCCAGTACCATTCGGTTTTGGTAGAATTCTAGTCATCTGCAAAGACCACTGACCTACAGTAGAGTCGATGCATACCGGCCAAAGCCGAGGCCAGATCATCCGATTTGTCTGTCCTTGAAGATTGAAACCCCTTGTTTCGGATGCGGGCAACGCTATGCGAGCTAATCTATGCTTCCCCTTTCCTCAGGCTCCTGCCCTGCCGATCAAAGCATCCAGCTCCTTGGGAGCACTGGCATGCCTTGCCTCGCATTCTCCGATTCTGTGGGTCTCTAATACAGGGCTAGATTCAAGTCATGCTGAATGTACTGTACTTTGTGCAGGGTCTGGTTGGGAGTTCGCTGTGCTTTCTTTGTTCCATTCAGCGAATTGTCATTTGAGCATTGGCTGTTGATACTAGATTTCCTTGATATTTTCTTTCGAATTGGAGACCAGTATGCAATCGACTTGATGCTTTCGAATCAAAGTCTGGTGAGAAAACGAGAAATGAGCATCTGAGGTTTGTTTGGATTTCTGATATGTATATGCGCAATGGTCAACATGATAATGAACACCTTGACTCGCCACGGCAACCATCATGCCCTAGGTTATTTTCATTTTTTTGTCGTGACCACTCGCAACGTGAAAATATGAGAAACTAGCGATTTAATAAATGCGGTATTCACAAGCCATAAGAGAGTTATCATTTTAGCTAGACTTCATTCCCCTGATAGCTATAATCAATTTGTGATCACATTATACATGAGATAAGTACGATGGCTTAGAGGCGGCAGCCGTCAACACCACAAATTAAGAGTCTGACCTAACGACAGGGGCCTGAAGATCAGCCTGTGTGCCTCCTGATCACCCTAGTCAAGCCTTATCACCTAATAATTAGACCTCGTAAGCCGTAGGCTGATACATCAACGCAAAGGCTAGCAAATAGCACCACAAAACCACAAAACATGCGGCGCGGTCGGGGGGGGCGGCTATCTTCTGACAGGTCGCGTTGCTTTTTCGCCCATCGCATTGGACGGCTGCGGCGGCTCACGATCAAAGACATTTCGAATGTTGTGCGACCCGGAATATCTCGGTATGATCGTGGCTTGAACTGGCGCTGGCAGTGTGATACTACTGGGAGACTGTACTCATGGATGGGGGAAGGGGCGCTCGGGAACTCTCTTTGTTTGCTGATTGCGGCATGGCGGCCTGGTCATGAGGCTTTGCCAGGGTCGGTGATCTAGGTCGGTCGCCCCCTGATGTGACCGATCTCGGGCTGGGCTGCGAATTTTGGGGTCAAGTTGGATGGTGAATCGGCGCCACCGCGAGGCCTCAGTGCCTGGTGCAGTTTTCTGTCGGTATCCGAGTTGAGCTGTTTGCATGGAGGTATGATGGCCCTGGGCGCTGCTTTCTGGAGCCTTGCGGTTGGGGTTTGGTTGGCGACTTTGGTGGGCCTGGATCTGTGATTGCCTTGGACGTTTGAAGTTGGGTGGGTTTCTTTGGTGCTGGAGACTGGGGTAGCGCACAAAGTATGGGGTACGGGGGTGACTATCCACAGATTCCACACTACACTATGAAGCTCACGGGGTATAGAAGGATTTGGAAGGATTTACGGAGCTGGCCCGGTGTCCGGAGCTTCTCCTGGATTGCGTGTGTCGGAAGAACTGGCTGTTCAATCGTGAATTTCTTTCTTCCAATTTCCCGCCAACCACCGGACGACAAATGCGTCAGGGGGTCGGCTTTGCGCCATGAACGGCTGATGGCGTTCCAGCCTCAATATAGTATTTCCGTGCATCTGCCGAGGAACCGAGTGATTGTACGGAATAGGTCGATGGCTGGATGAAAGGATTCTGCCTGATATGGATGCGTTCTTTGCCAGGCGTATATTTGGGACTTTGAAACCGAGAGATTGTCCGATACCATGACTTTTCTCGTTAAGAGGTGGCACATTCAATTTGGTTTCAAGTGGTTTACGTCTTCACTTCGGGCAATCCCTGGTTAGACCGATACATCTAGCTGATTATCCGAGAAGAGATTCGAGATTTGATATCTGATACCTAGATCCATGGACCCATAGTGGGGACAGCCTGCCGTCTGGAGAACAAATGTATGGGAGTCCACCTGGACTGGGTCCAATAGGTAACTTTAGTAGGCTGACCAACGCGGGACTTTTTTCAACTCCCAACTCTCTTTCAGTCGTCAACCGGATGTATCTATCAGCCATAACCCCTGACGTAAAGGTTCATGAGACTAGCCTGGTAATCCTGCGCCTTTGATCGGAAAAGTTCGAGACGGGAGTCGGATGTATTGGCGTCTAGAGAATACGATTACATACCAAAGCATGAACGGCACCATCGAAAAGAGGCACAGCAGCGAGCAAAGGGCAGCACTGTCGACGTGACAGCGAGAATTGACTGAATGTCACGGTAAACAGTCTCGACAGCGATCGATCACTAGGGCGGTGATGTGTTCACGGTTGACAGGCTCCTCGTCGTGTGACGAGGCCAAGCGATATCCCGAAGAGGCGGTAAAGAGACTCGCGAGAGTCGCGAGAGTAGCTGGTGACCCCCGAAGCCTCAACAATTTCCTACAAGGCGCTTATGGAGAGGCAGGCGAGAAACGATGGCGTCAAATTTTCTGCAACACTTGCCCGTCACGAGAAAGAACGCAAACCCCCCTGGGCGTATCTGACGATGTTGCCATGACGAACAGATCGCGACCACGTCAATCGGCCGTGTCCATGTGAGCAGACTCACCGAGGCGGGTCCGCTGGGCTGTGGCAGCAATGAGGCTGATGAGTCGACCGGAGATGCCCCACGGAGTTTCCCGTGTCCTGTTGTCGATCTCGAATCTGACTTGCAGATGGAGTCGGTGATTGTAATTTACTTTGTAGATTTTGGTTTCGTTCGACCCTCTTGCTACTTTGCTTTTCAACTGTCTCACCTGGTCCTGGATGTTTACACAACAGTAGGTCATCTGAACCGCGTGATGCGCCCAGCAAAAGAAAACAGATTGGCCCCACGCTCAGCGCGCCTAATGATTAAGTATCGAGAAAGGGCTGGCCGCCAGTAACTTAGAGCAGGATACAGAAGAAGTGAATCATCTTTCTACCGTCTCGGCAGTCTCGTTTGAAACGCAATCTACAGAAGCCATACTGTGTAGCTGCATCGGTCTAGAACCACTCCAAGTCATACAGCTATTGACATCACACCAGCCGCAAGTCTCCGGGCACGCCAGGTCTCACCGATTTCAATCTCTCGCGCTGTCAACGAAAAAGCTCGCTCGATCAAACTCGCCCGGTACCTGTCAGTGTTGTCACACCGCAGTAATGGGTTTGCATTCTGACTGGATCCCAGTCCTTCAACCAAACCTATTATTCGTGCGAGACTGGAAGGTGACCATCTCTTCCCGTGGTAGCGCTTACCGGCTGCGTTAATGGGTACTTTTTGACCAGACCACCCACAGAGCAGGCTCAGCAGAGAGGACGGGCTGTAGAATGTACCTGAGCTGGATGCTGATGGATCTGCAGTTGCTGATCTTTTTACTTCCGCAAACTAATTATAGATCGATGCAGAATCTTGAAAACCAGATAGGGTCGTTATGTTCCAGTTCAGGCTTCTCTTTCTCACCTCGTAAGATGTCTGTCGTGTTTTTGTCCCAGATGCTACCCAACGCAGCCATGTGTTTTGAGATACGAGTTAAGCTGGCTCACATTTTATCTGACTACCAGGGAGAGGCTTGGGGGCCAGACGACCGAGGATCAGCCGATCACTCTAAAATGGTCTAGAACAGCTGGGAGACCAAGCAAACATGTAAATCAGTGTAGTTATGACTACTTTGTACAAGGCGATATCCCTCTGCAGATTTTAGGGAAATCCTATCTTCATTCCACCGACGAACTAATCCATCCTACAGAGAAGCCATATTCTTCTTCACATGACGTTCCAAAAATCAGATAGACCCAAATGGATACCTTGTCTCGCCAACTGTCGAGCCGCAGTGGATCGCAAAGTTTCGAACTCTGCGGACCACGAGTCGCGGGGAACTGGGGTTGCATTTCCACGCGTTGTGAAACCCTGTCCGGACTGATTGAACCCTGTCTCTCTGTTCAGTGGACTTGACAGCATCGGTTCAGAAAACGAGGACACCAAGTCTCCCTAATGAGACGTGATCTGTCATGGATACACGGGAATTAAAAAGAAGATTGGCTATGTAGTCAAGTGTATATCGTGAAACTGCAATTACTGCAATCCCCGTGATATTGCGATTTGGCCTCCCTGATCAACAGACATAAACTTATGGTTATACCATCCCGTTCTATTCCGCAGAGTCCAATAGGCCCAAAGACGGGTAGACTACGGCCCTTTATATCTTCATGAAAGCTTTGTGGGACATTCAATATACCGAGACTGACTTGAGAGCGTTGTCAAGCCTCGATATCCATACTCCATATCAAATATACCGCATTCATTGTCGTAGATCGCATCGCTGGCCAAGCCTCGATCGGACATGGGTAGTACACATTACCTCATATGAGTTCTCCCTGGACAGTAAGATCCCGGTATCCGCTATGGGCCAGAGGCAGGTATCCTTTGCAATGAATTTCGCAGGTGATCACCACGAGGTTCTACAAGGGACAAGGATGATGGATCTAGATTCATGACATATGAAGTTCGTTAAAAGCCGTAAGTATCGACATTTTGGGCCATTGACGGTACGATTCGGGACAGTGGTGAGCTAAAGCAACTTCGTGGACGAGATCCGCACTTTTGTACTGAAGTAGCACAACGCGGTGCATCTCTCACGAGACTAAGCCCACGATACGTCCATACTTTTGGGTTGAAAAGACCCATTACTGGACATCCCAAGAAGAAGGACTCTGGTTTACTTCATAGTTGGCCGAGGTAGCGAGTTAGACTAGACGGCGGATGATCGAAATGGGATGTTGGTATAATCCGTTCGGTGTCCCTCGGCATGGTGGTCGATCCTTGCATGAGATGGAATGTCTGCGGATAGAGAACTCGAGATCACCAAAAAAACTGGTCACATAATAAGTACTGTATCCCGGTATCGTACGCTATGTGGCAGATTCAAGATGTGTTGTTGAATTTCTCACAAGTACCAGCGTGGGTTTACATGTGGCTGATCAGGGGAGTGAATGCGGTGCTTCATATGCGTCAACTACCCAGTTCGTGATCGTCGAAGTCGCTCATTTGTTATACGATCAATCGATGGACGCGCATGTGGACCGGGAAAGCATGTGCTCCACTTGATAGTTCATGATCGACACAAAGACAGAGTCTTAATCACCCGGGCAAACTTTGAGTTGGAACCTTGTAGTAGCTGATCCAAGCGTAGTGGCCGGGCCATAGACCCCCTATAGCCTGACGTACGGCCAGCAAAGAGGAGAGATCCAAACCGGAGCAACGCAACCTTTAGATCGTAAACCCTTTTCTCATTGCAACTCGAAAAATTCTATGTAAGGGGCCATGTTTTACATAGGAGTCCAACCAGGATCATCAGATTTTTTAGCCGACGCACTGGACCAGGTACTCCAGTGCCGTCTAAAGGGCATTAGAACTATGTGCGTGAAACCTAAAACTCAGCATTGTCATCACCGGAGATGATAACATTGTTGATCTAAACGTATGTCAGTCTTGAATTGATCTCGAGTGAGACAGAGCAATGATATACCTTGAGAACCATGCGGCAAAGCTGGGTAGCGAGCAGAAGCTGCTGGCGCTTGCCAATAAGAGGGTCAATAGCAAAGTGCTCGCGCATGTCTACACAGGGCATTAGTTCATGAACATCCATATCGCGTCAATGTGAAGCTTACCGTTGCTACCAGTCAACATGCAGTCGACACCAAGGCGAGAGTTCTTCTCCTTGACCTGGCGCGACTTGATGGAAGCCAACGTCTCGATGGGGCTCAGACCAGAGTTCTCGGAAAGAGCCAAAGGAACTGCGTCCAACGCATCAGCGAAGGCACGCATAGCGTACTGCTCGATACCAGGGCTCTGTAGAAAGTAAAAAAGTTAGGTTATGATTCAAAAGACCCGGGTTGGCAATGCACGAACCTTGACGGCAGCATCCTCCACAGCAATAGAGCAGGCAATCTCGGCAGCACCACCACCGTAGACAACGCGGTTGTCACGGACCAGGTTGCGGACAACACACAGGGCATCGTGTAGTGATCGCTTGGCCTCGTCGATAATCTGCGAAGCTAGTTAGTTTGGAGCCATTCATTTCGTCTCCGAAGATTGTTCTGCGTACCATCTTGTTACTACCACGGATGAAAACAGTGACAGCCCGGCTGTTGGCGCACTCCTCAATGACCAACATCTTCTCCCTCGTGGTACCGAAAGTCATCTCACGGACACGGCCAGCGCTTCCCAGCTTTTCCGCAGACAGATCTTCGAAGCGGGGCACAATGCGGCCGTTTGTGGCAATGGCAATCAACTCAATCTCGGGGCCACCAACCCACCGGACAGCGGGCAGCTTGTTCTGGAGGAGCAAGTGGTTGGCCTCGTCATCGAAACCCCATTGACAGATGACCAGGTTAGCACCTGAATCCTTGAGCTTCTGAATCATCTCGGCAAACTTCTCCTGCTCGTAATCTTGGAGCTTCTTGAACTCCTCAACGGAAGTGATATCGAGCTTGTGCTTGGTCTTGGGCTTCGGAGGCTCGAAGGGGCAGGTCAGAATAGCGAGCTTGGCGTCCAGAACCTCGTCGGGCATCTGGGGATGAGAGAAATCTTTGTCGACAATGACACCCTTGACAAGAAGAGAATCCTCAAGAGCACCGCCGACCTTGCCGTCCACCTTGATCAACTCGAAGTCAACATCCTTGCGCTCCAGGTCGGCGACGGACAACACGGCATCGACGGCGATCTTGGCGAACTGGTCGTGAGACTTGGAGACACTGTATTTGCGTGTTAGATAAATCAATTTGAAGGACAAAGAAACCCTGGATCATCATCATACATCTTGCTGCCCAGACTGGTCTTGGCAACCTTGAGCAGGTTGGTAGTATCTTCGCGTGAGAATGGAATTTCGTCACTGATCTTGTCAAGCTCTGCGATGGCAATCTCGCAAGCCTGGTCATAACCGTCGGCAATCCGAATGGGATGGATGCCCTTGTCAATCAAGTCCGCGGCCTGCTCCAGCATGGCGGCAGCCAGAACCACAACACCCGTTGTTCCATCACCAATCTCTTCATCCTGTGACTTGGAGAGCTCGACGAGCAATTTGGCGACGTTGTTGGTAATTTCCATCTATGATCCACCCATGGATTAGCGTTTGGTCTGCCCGTGCTTGACGCAAAGGGGAGGGGGGTCAAGTCGAACCTGGCCGAGAATAGTTGCACCGTCGTTGGTGACTGTGATATCGCCATCGGGAGAAATGAGAATCTTGTCCAAGCCACGGGGACCCTGTCACACTCAATTAGAAACCACTTGAGAGATCCAGCTTTAGAAAGCGCACCAAAGAAGTCTTGACAATGTTAGCCACCGTCTTCGCAGCAACGATGTGTGCCTTCACGGCCTCCGTGCCATGTTGTCTCTTCTTCTTGCCCTGACTGATAATTGGAAAGCACTCCGGTCAGTCTAAGTCTCACACCCTCTAAACGGCCAATTTCGTTGCGAGGCGCGGATCGGGACGGGGTGTCGGTGAACGTACTCGCGAACGACGATAAACGGACGGCCCTGCTCATCCTTCAAAACCGAGGCTTTTCCGAGCTGTTAGTTGCTGTATGAATAGCATATGAGAGTATCCGGTATTGATTCACCTTGAGAAAGGTCAAGCTCTGTTGAAATCACAGACACGGTCAGTCACAAATACGGGGTTCATTGAGGGGTATTTGAAAAGGGATCAGGTAACACGCACGCATCGCCATCTTGACGGCGGACTACCACCTGGCAGAGGATCAGAATGGTAAGTAGAAGGTGAATGAAAAGAAAAGGAATCAAAAGCGAAAGAGTCGTCCGGGTCTCTATTCCCACACAGCGAGGCAGAGGGGTGAAGCTCTGGGGCTCCTAGCAAATTAAAATCTGGCTCCCGAAAGCGGTATAGCGCTGCCGTTTCCGCCTTTCCTCCTCACGCGCGCGCCTCCAACTCCGAGCCCCGACCAACTCGCGGGCTTCTGAGCTGAGTCGCGCTCACTCCCGGCCCATCAATCCCAATTGCCTGAGGTGGATACCTCCTACCGCCAAACTGTTCTCTAAACTACTCAATCTCACCTCCCCGTTTCGCTCTAACATGCCCCGTGAGTGACTGCGCCGTGTTGATCTTGTTTTGCGCGCGCGCGCTCTTGAGCTGACCTGTCAATCTACAGCTCCCATTGAGGACATCTCCGACGAGGAGTCTGGCGACATTCCCTTCGATGACAAGAACGGCACCACTGAGGATGCGAATGAAGCCGATCAGGTAGAGGCCGACGACGACGAAGACGACGATGACGACGACGAGGAGGAGGGCGTGTAAGTGCGCAGGCCGACAAGCTTGGTCTAAGACCAAATGATCTAACACGACCCAGTTATGTCGTCGAAAAAATTATGGAGCACGCCTGGATGGACGATGTGAGCTGACCTGGTCTCTCAATCCGTTGTTTTGGTTACAAGTGCTAACCAACCCCGCAGGGCTCCTTCAAGCTTTTGGTTAAGTGGAAGGGCTGGGAAAAGCCTGAGGACATGACCTGGGAGCCCGAGTCCTCATTGAAGTGCGTACTCCCTTGGAAGAATTTGTGAGGCCGCGCATCTACTGACACGCTCTTCCAGGTCAGGCGCGAAGGAGGTTTTGGACGCTTATTACAAGAAGATTGGCGGGCGCCCCCGGAAGAACGCCGCGAAGGCTGCGGCTAAGGCTGGACCAGGACGCAAGCGCAAGTCAATGGGTGAGACAAAGGAGACTTCGGCTTCCGCCGAACCCACCGAACAAAAGCGACGACGCAAATCCTCTGCACCTGCGACGGAAGAGCCTGCCCCAGAGACTGCAGAGTCCGATGAGGACGACCTATCCTGGACTCCCAAGGGTAAGGACTGGGGTAGCCAGCTCGACAAGGTTGACACTATCATCAGGGATCAGGACAGCAAAACGCTATTTGCTTTCCTGCTCTGGAAGAATGGGAAGCGTTCTCGTGTTACGCTGGAGACGTGCTACGATAGATGTCCAAGGCAGGTCAGTTCACCTATTGACATCTTGTTTCCCCACTGTGGCGGACTAACTCTCGGGTTCTAGATGCTTCAATTCTACGAGAACCATTTGTGAGCTCATCCCAGCGTTCCCCACAGCCCGCTATCGATGCTAACTTTCCTTCAGGGTTTTCAAGGAGACTTGAGCGTGTCAAGTTGTTTTAAAGCCCACATGAGCAGAATACCCCACAAATGGTTCATGAACAGGTCTTCAGAAGGAGAATCTAGTGAATATTATCTTTCCCGTGGCGCTCGTCGGAGTTTGGGTCTGTTCTTTTCTTATCTTCGAGCCGGAGTTCTCAATGTAAGATACGCAAATGAATGTCAATGGATTTTTTTTCTTTGCCTTGACTGAGACCCGCATTATGTGGGCACTAAGGCGTCGGAGGGTTCCTGGTACTTGCGAGCTGTCGTCTACTGCCTTGATCTTCAAATTTTGAATCTCCAACGTGTTTCCCACAATTTTATCTCATTCACGGAAACAATGCATCTCGTGTGATTCTTCGAACCAACTGTCATTGAACCAATCCCCTTTCTCGAGCCATTTCGAGGTATTCCCACCGGGCTTGGAAAAGTCTATCGCCGTGCTTCTTCGCCACTCGCTCGACGTCGCGGGCATCCGGACTCTCCAGACACCGATCGTCCTCCTCTGTCCACACCCCACGCATGTTCTCAGGGACCGGCTCGCCGGCGAGGAGGATTTTTAGAAGTTTTTTGGCCAAAACTGGTTCCATGCTTGTATAGCGAAGAGCATCCAGCACGGTTGATATATCAGCTCCATTTGTAACTTGGGCTTGAACCCAGCTGCTTATGTCGGACTTCTCTTCTGATTCGCTGTCCTCTTCATCATCGTCCTCTTCTTCCTCTTCATCGTCCACTGTTTCTGGTTCTGAACTTGACGGGTAGAATGGGAGTTGTTGAAATAGGAGATCCACAGTTCGTTCCGACGGGTTTGTTTCTGCGGCGGTAATTCTTGTTGCTGGTATTGATGGATTTTGATGGCGGTTATGGTCCGAATCTGAGACAGATGCCTCTGCAACCGGGCCGGGCGGCTCTCGCGGCGGGGTTCTGGGCTGCCGTACTATAACCTTGGAACTTCGACCATGAGAGCCTCGTATAACGGAAGTAGCTCGTTCTGGCACTTCTACCTGCCTCCTCTTTGCTGCACTCGTTGCTTCAGGAGCAAGGGGGGAAGAGTTGGAGGGCGGTCCACGTTTCCTGGTCGAACTTACTGGAGGACTGGGTTGGTTACTGAGCCGTGAAGCGATTTGTGCGGGTTGCACAGAATGCGCAGGTGGGCTTGGAGACCTGATAGGCGATTCAGGCGCCTGCGATAGTGGCCGAGCCTGGGGTACTGCTTCATGACTCCCGTACACAAGGTCGGGCCGCGGGTCACCGCCCCCTGGACGTGGTTTCCCACGCAAGGTCTTCAGATATCGAGTTCGCCATGATTGCCATGTATGATGTGGAAACTGTGATTCGGTATGAGTATGTGATTAGCCAGATGTCCTTCGTCTAAGATGATGATGAAGAATACCTACTCGCGCGGCCAGATCCTGGTATATCTTATTGCCATGGGTCGGCGCACCTTTCATCTGTTCCCAAGGATACATCCAGTCAAAGACGATCTGATCATCATCTTTGGTGTAGCTTCTCCTGGTGCTTTTGGTCGAAATGTTGGATGCCCCCGGCGGACGGGGCGCTGCTGGGCCCACACGATGGGATGCAGGATCTTCCAGCTTTCCGCAACGAGCTGATTTTTCGACAAATTGATATGATAGGCTTGGATGAAGGTCAGTTAGATGCCCTTCAAAAGCGAACCAGGATGGGGCGAATATACGCATTAGGCGGGTGGGACTGGGTTTTCCTCAGATGATCCACAAGAATGATATCGGCATCTTTCTCTAACAAGACCACGATACCACCATGTTTCTATGCATATGTCAGCATTCGAGCCCTGGAATCTGCTATATGAGACGAACCTCAATTGTTTCCTTCAACTGTGTCCGTTGAGGGATAGCGCGAGACAAGAAGAATCTCCTCCCTCCGAAAATGTTCGACATAGCCCACGCTATTCCTGGAGCTGACAATATCGCGAAGACGCGAAAATCGACGAAACAAAGGGCTGACCTTGTACACCGTGCAATGCGGGCAGTGACCTCACTCTTTGTGACGCGTTATCACGTGTCTGCGCGTTTCGCCAGTCACTTTGTCGTTGATCAAGAATTTCTGACCGAGATTGTCTCAGACGAAGGTTTGAGTCGAACGTACAATGGATTGAAATTCCACGAGGAACTGAGGCTTTGAGCCTAGTCGAGGCGCAGGCCAGAGGCAGATTCACGCGTGTACCAGTCTCTCTGTGTCGAGGCCACGTGACCGTGTTGACGACAAGCCCGCCACGAGCGCTGACCAGTCAACAACACTTCAAGGAGGGTGAGGCCGAAGGTGTGGGAAAATGAAAGTCACATAAGTAGTGTGAGAGCTTATTTACATCCATTACGGTGACTATTGCTCAGGATTGAGCTGTCAACGAGGTTATTCCCTACCTGCCAACATGGGGGCCCTCCGGACGGTTGCTCTTGTCATCTTAGGCATCTCGGCCTTTGTGTTCGTCGCACTGTTCGGCCGATTACCCGTATTTAGGTGAGCTCATATTGCCAAAAGCCGTCAGAGCATCATTGACAGAAGCAAGGAAAACTCCCATTGCCTTTCTCTATCGACTTTTATGGGTCTACCTCCCCAATGGAATCGCCTGGATCGACGCCCGTCTATTTGGCGGATGGCTAGTCAGAGCATGGAGCCGCTCCGGCAGCTATATTCTACACGAGAACCATCCTTTAGTCCTTGTAAGTTGATTCCGCCATTCCCACTAGCGATCCTTCTCCACTAAATGAAGCCAGCTGTTCTTTATCGGCTTGCTTGCGATAGGCGAATGCGTCTTCCTACCGGTAGCATGGCCTCGCATGTCCAGCATCCATCACTTCTGGGTTCCTGGCGTTGTCGTTGTACCATATGTTCTGATCTACAAGTGTGCGGTTACCAAATCGTTCGTCAACACGGAGAACCACTCCGAAGAGATGAAACGATATCCATACGACAATGTTCTCTTCCACCCTGGACACCTTTGTTCGACCTGCGATTTTCTCAAGCCTGCACGCAGCAAGCATTGCAGTATTTGCGACGCATGTGTCTCTCGACATGACCATCATTGCGTATGGCTGATGAACTGCGTTGGGGCCAACAACTACAAGTACTTCCTGTCGCTTCTTCTCGCTGTGTCGATACTATTGATCTACGGTACATTGCTCGGTTACTCCCTTCTCTGCCAAACCTTGCGAGAAATTGTTCCACTAGATGTCCAGGCAGCGATGAAGAGTTGGTCAATGTACCTCCACGTCTGGTCCATTGTGATCACGAGAGACCCTAAAATCGGGACGGTCACTCTATTGATGCTTATGACAGCTCCGTTGGCGGTTGCCTTCTTGGCCTATCACACGTACCTTATCTGGGCGGGTATGACAACCAACGAGAGTGCCAAGTGGGCCGACTGGAAGGAAGATGTCGCCGATGGATTCGTTTTTAAGGCCAAGCGAAGTCAAATCCAAGGGGCTCCTCCACATGTGGATCACAGTAACCAGCCGTGGCCAGTGCAGAGTGATCAGATTCTTGTCACGGACGGACAGGCCCCATTGGAAGGCTATATCCTGGAATCTACCTCCAATCGAGTCTCTTACCGTGGTGATCCCAATCGATCTAGGCCAGTTGACCGGCAGTGGGTGGAACTCCACAGCATGAAGGAGCTTGACAACATCTATGACATGGGATTTAGGAACAACCTTAAAGATGCCTTCGGGCTATCAGTCCGACGGAAAGTCTGTATATAACGAATGAATTCATGTTGGTTGACTCAATCCGAGTAAGTTGAAAACACATTTTGGTGCGACATCTGGTGCACACATACTCACAGGATATTGAGAATGGGGGCTTGTCACGACATCGGTTTATGACATCAGTGAAACCTGTAGTTCCAGATGAATCGAAGCATATGGACATTGAATTGGGACCCGACGTCGAGTCTCTAAGAGAGTCTAGAGACCTTTGTCCTAATGGGAGTATAAGACCTTATATAGTAGGCGGTGGCTGTGGGCGGTGAGTGAATTGTTGCGGAGACTTCATTTTGCCCGCCACAATTTCTCAATTCATCCCACTGCAAGAGATCACAAGTTCCGTTTCGAATATCATCCAGGCCGAAGTGCTCGCGTCGCAAAATGGCGGACACCAAGCCGCTATGTACTCCTGCCGAGCTTATGCTCAAGGTGATTCTAGCCGGAACTTTGAGCCACTATGAGACCCGCGGGATGATCGACGACAAGCGCCTGGAGCACATGCTGGCCGCTGGAAAGCAGATCCTGTACAAGACGCACCAGGAAAGCGAAGTTCGGTACAGTAAAATTTTGGAAGTATGTTCATAGGTTGTATTTGCTGACATCGCGCGCTTTTAGACACAATCTCGGCATGTCCGCGGACATTTGGACGGGACTCACAGATGTGCTCACCAAGGCGATCCCAGTCCTTGAATCCCAGTCTTTCGCATGGAAGAGTCCTAGAGCAGCACTTGAACACTCTTCGTCCAATCTCATTGCATACAACTACTTCTCGTTAGTGAAGGATATCGAGCGCCTCAACGACTTGTGCACGATCGCGCGAAACCTGTTAGCGACAACCAAAAAGGCCCAGAACCTAGCCGCTGAGAAAGGCTTCGACCAGCGAATCCTCGCCTTGATTGATACTTGTGTCCGAGTCACCGCAAGGGGCTTTGATGGCGAGACAAATCCGCGGAATGAGGAGCGCTGGCAGAAGGTGGTGAACCTGTACAAACGACTTCTCATCACTTGCCTACAATACCTCCACAACTTTATCATGCACAACGAACATAGAAAGATGGTTCTATGGCTGGATCTCTTCGGTTATCACTCGACCGCCGATACGAATATCATTCAGCCAAAAGAAGCGCTGGACTCCACGGCTCGAATTGAAGGAGTTGCGCCGATTGTCAAGATTGGAGAACGTGTCATTAACCCACCCATCCGAGCACTCTATGACCAGACCGCCGAGGACCTGCTCTTGGAGACCATTGCCAAGTTTCCACGCGAGCCTTCCACTATCAAGGAGGAAGCTGCGATGCTGCTCCTTGCTAACATCAAGGACCACATGGAGAAGATCCTGGGGCGAGACTTGACGGATATCCAAGAGATGGGTCGAGACCCCGAGCAGGTCAAGTACATCCGTGCTGCTTTGACTTCTATCCTGGGAGCCAAGGTTGACGGATGGTCTGACCTGCAGGAGAGGGCTCGCGAGCTGCCTCCTGCGCTCCCGGATACAGACCAATAATGTTAAGAATCAAACCAGACATCTGAAGAAGACCGACTTGACCGTCCGCCATCATCAGCCAAGA